>PVJD01001656.1:218360-250747 GCA_004026545.1 Mormoops blainvillei
GGGGGGTCAAGGGTGAGAGGAGGGGGAGTGGTAGGGGAAAATGGACAAACTATACTTGAACAATAATTTTAAAATTTTTTAAATAAAATATGAGATTTACAATAAAACAGTTAAGCAATACCACTAATTTTAACTATTCTATCCATAGCTTCTCAAGTAATCCCTTAATTCATTAAAGATACACTTGTTCGGTGTCTCATTCAGGTCAAATAATTGAAATAAAACATAAAAGCAACTATAATCATGTCCTCATGTAGCATATATCTTAGAACAAATGTATACCTAATACATAAAAATAAATCATCACCACTGTTACAAATCATGAGACAAAATTTAAATGAAAAGCAACCAAAACAGCAACTTATAAAAATCATATATATATATATATATAGTGTAGAATTCATGTACAATTCTGAAATCATTAAAATCATAAGTAAGTTTCCTAAATGAGAGTGATAAAATCTCTTCTCAAAAGTGACCCTCATGCACTGTTGGTAGAAATGCAGACTGGTACAGCCACTGTGGAAAACAATATGGAATATCTTCAAAAATTTAAAAGTGGAACTGCCTTTTGATCCAGCGATCCCAGTTCTGGGAATATATCCGAAGAAACCCAAAACACTAATTTGAAAGAATATGTGTACTCTTGTGTTCATAACATCATTATTTCCAATAGCCAACATCTGTAAACTGTCTCAAATGTCCATCAGTATATGAGTGGATCAAAAAATCTATGGTACATTTGCTCAATGGAATAATGTGCAGCCATAAAAAAGAAAGAAATCTTTCCTTTTGTAACAGCATGGATGGACTGGAGATTACTGTGCTAAGTGAAATAAGCCACCCAAATACCATATGATCTCACTTATATGTGGAATCTAATGAACAAAACAAACTAATGGGCAAAATAGAAACAAAGGCATGGAAAATAAAGTGTTCTTAAATTATCACGATATATTAATGAACAGAGATTGGAACGAAGATGAACCTAAGAGCATAGCACCAACCTTATTTAAAACAGTGTTCAAAATTCAATTAACTATGAATAATTATAATGAAAGGATTATAAATATCAGGACAACACAGCTTTCTACAGCAAGACACATTGCAATCGATTAGACAGGACAAGCAGTGAGAAGAAAGCTGGTCTGTGTTCTCAGAGAGTTGTTTCTAAAGGAAGAATATTCTCATAGCCAATGCATTGATAGTTCCATTATCATTTCTTCTTTTTTTTTAAATATGTCTGCTCTACAATTCTCTTGACTAAAATTTTCCCACTAATTTGGATCCCTTTTCTAAACCTCCCCATATTTTCTTGACTGGCCTTCTTTATTGGAAACCCTAATTTGACAGACCTCTGAGCTCCCTGTGGGGACAAAGTGGTGCTTCTTATAAGTAATCACTTTACTCTGTTGCTATTATTTTTCAGTTTTCTAATGGCTTATAGGTACCGCTTGACCTGACATGAGCCATGAAAGGGCTGGAAGCTTCTCTCAGTGAGTTAGGAGTCAGGTTCATCTTATAGCTATAAGGCCACAAAAAGCCGGAGCTGTGGCCTCTGGGCCGACACAGCTCTGACAGTAATTAGGTCTACAAGCATAGTTCTAGGCCTCTTGGATTTTTCAGTTCCAGGAACTTCTTTACCTAATGTCCTAATTTCTCTCACAATGTCCAAAAAAGCTGAAAATATTCTGACATTAACAGCTAGTACATTTTGTGTATTTATTCTCTGCCTTTCCTTGGATTAAGCACTTTAAAGGCATTATCTCATTTTTTGACCCATAATGTCTGCATGGACAGATAATAATTTCATCTTAATCTTTAAAAATGAAGGAACTGAGCCTGGGGAGGTAGTTAAAACTTCATTTAAACACAAAGTATGTGACTCAGCTGCTCTATTTACACAAGCCATGTTTTTCCCCAAACCTTAAAAAGTTTCAGAGAAGGGTTCTCTAGTCCTATTTTTAATTAATATACCAGTACATTAAGGAAATAGCTTCCTACTTGTTTAATAACAATTTATAAGCAAAATGGGGATATTTTTTATTATTTCCAGAGAAAGGGATTAGAAAATTATAGAAAAAGAGACTGAGCATTTCAATTGCTTTGATTCAAATTTATCCAATCTTCTTAAATAAGGTTTACACTATAAATATATGTATATATTTACATAAATAGAATATAAATGTAGGCTATATATTAGAATGAAATATAAGCCAATAGTTTCTGGAAAAGATTCTAGAAGTTTCTCTGAGATACTCTTTTAGAAGGCACTTGCATTCCTGTTCAAATTAATTTACAAGTGATATAAATTAAAAGCCAGTAGAATTTCTGGTCAGAGTTTCACCGTAGCTTACATTGTATTCTGAATGCACAAACACGTATATACTCTTCAAATATTTATAGGTAAATGAAGTCAATAGAAGACGCTGCAGTGCCTTGTCCATATGCTGTGATGTACAGCAACCTGACTTCCAATGGCTACAGGCACATAGAGCCAAGGGCTTGTTTCTGTCCACAGAAGTCTTTGTGTCCGTATGTGTGACAGGCCAGAAATGCCTGTCATCCAGTGACTGAGATGAACTAGTGTATAAATATCCCTTCTCCTTTGACCTTAAAGTAGAAGAACCTTGAGGCATGTATTTTACTCCTGTCCCCAGAATTTTCACAAGAAGGTGGAGACATTTGTGTGACAGCCCTGAAGATCTTAAATTCCCAGATTCTCCTGTGCTCTCTGACTTAAAGTGGTTCATACATATTTTTTGACTACTCCCTTCCCCTTGTTCCCACCATTTCCCCCACCCCCTTTCCTCTGGAAGCTGCCAGTCTGTTCCCTGTCTCCATGTCTCCGGTTCTGTTTTGCTCATTAGTTTATTTTGTCCATTAGATTCCTCTCATAAGTGAGATCATATTGTATTTGTCTTTCACTGACTGGCTTGTTTCACTTAGCATAAGAGTCTCCAGTTCCATCCACGCTGTTTCAACGGGTAGGAACAAAGAGGGCAAAGGGGGAAAAATTGGGACAACTGTAATAGAATAAATAAGAATAAAAAAAAGAAGTGGTTCACTCTTCCTTGCCAGACAACAGCAGCCTATTCCTACTTGGAGAATATATAAAGTCCTCATCATTGTAATCAAAACAGTCTGGTACTGGCATAAGAACAGACATATAGATCAATGGAACAGAATAGAGACCCCAGAAATAAACCCATGTCAACTAATATGTGACAAAGGAGGCAGGTGCATAAAATGGAGTAAAAATAGCCTCTTCAACAAACAGTGTTGGGAGAACTGGACATATACATGCAAAAAAAATGAAACTAGACCACCAAATTACACCTTGTACCAAAATAAATTCAAGATGGATAAGAGACTTAAACATAAGCTGTGATACCATAAAAGTTCTAGAGGAAACATAGGCAGTAAAATTTCAGATATCCCACACAGCAGTATTTTCACCAATATATCTCCTAGGGCAAGGAAAATAAAGGAAAGAGTAAACCAATTGGACTACATCAAATTAAAAAGCTTCAGCACGGCTAAAGAAAACATCATCAGAACAAAAAGGGAACCAACCGTATGGGAAAATATCTTTGCCAATGATACCTTGGACAAGGGTTTGATTTCCAAAATATATAAAGAACTCATAGGACTCAACACCAGGAAGGCAAACAATCCAATTAGAAAATGAGCAAAGGACCGGAACAGACACTTCCCCAAGGAGGACATACAAAAGGCCCGCAGGCATATGAAAGGATACTCAATATCACTGGCCATCAGAGAGATGCTAAAACCACAATGAGATACCACCTCACACCTGTCAGAACGGCCATCATAAACAAATCAACAAACAAGTGCTGATGAGAATGTGGAGAAAAGGGAACCCTAGTGCACTGGTGGTGGGAATGCAGACTGCTGTGGCCACTGTGGGAAACAGCCTGGAATTTCCTCAAAAAACTAAAAATGGAACTGCCTTTTGACCTAGCGATTCCACTGCTGGGATTATACTCTAAGAATCCTGAAACACCAATTCTAAAGAACCTATGCACCTCTTTGTCCATAGCAGCATTATTTACAATAGCCAAGTGCTAGAAACAGCCTAAGTGCCCATCATTAAATGAGTGGATCAAAAAACTGTGGCACATTTACACAATGAAACACTATGCAGCAGAAAGAAAAAAGGAAGTCCTACCTTTCACAACAGCATGGATGAAACTGGAGAGTATTACGCTAAGTGAAATAAACCAGGCAGTGAGAGACAAGTACCATATGGTCTCACCTATAAAAGGAAGCTAACGAACAAAACAAAGAAATGAGCAAAATAGAACCAGAGGCAAGGAAACAAGGAACAGATTGACAGCAACCAGAGGGAAGGGGGGAGGGAGGAAAGGGGAGAAAGAAGGGGAAGAGCTAGTCAAAGAATAGGTTTAAATGACCCATGGACGTGGGCAACAGGGTAGGGATTGACTGTGGGAGCAGAAGGTAGGTGGGGCAGGGGGGAGCAATGAGGGAAAATTAAGGCAACTGTAATAGAGCAACAATAAAAAAATTTAAAAAGTCCTCATCTGAGGCAAATACATGCACTAGAAGATGATACCTTTTTTCCTTAAAACCTTCCCTCAAATCATGGCTTCTATAATAATACCTAGAATCAAGTCTCCACATTGCCTTCCTAGGGAATTACATTCCCTTCTATAGAAAGAAAATAGTTATTCACCAAAAGAGCTAATATATACTGAAGGAATCAAGATAACACACGTAAGAATGGATCATGAGAGCACTAGGCTTGAGTGAGGGTTACATATAATGACAAGTAAGGGACAGATTACTGATACGGGACCGGTCTTAAGTGGCTCAGAATTCAACGTCCTGGAGAAAATACCTGGAGCCAGTCCTAATGTACAGGCTCCAGAAAGACTGGATTCTGGGCTCTGTCCATGGCCAAGCGCCCCAGTAAGAATAAAATCTAGTTGATACTCAGTTTCCAGAAAATTTTCCTTGCACCATTTCAGGAAACCTTCTGCCTAAAGCAATGCATTAGAAATGCTTAGAAATGCTTCGACTTGTTTGAATACAGGAAAGACAAGTCAAAGATGTATCTTTGTGTTTTAACCTTTTTACTTCTAGTTTGAGATAATTCAAAGGGCAAAGGGCTAGACTCTGAAATAACTTTGCTTACATTAAAATAAAACCAAAGAGTCTACTCTGTTATGAAACAGGACCATCTCTGTACCTTGGGAAAAGCAAAGAATGAGAAGGCTGAAAGAAAAAAAAGGAGTCAAAAATAATGTAATAATCTTCAAGTTTGAGACAAATGAGAGCCATTTCCTAAGGTGATAATATTGAAAAATGCATATGAAACCAAACACATGATTAAATGTTATTGTCTAATATTTTTACAAATATGATTTCTAATTCTACAATACAAATATCAAATGCACTATATTAACACTGCCTGTCTCTCTCAGCCCTTGTTATTCTATGTTGAGGTATTTTTGTGAGAGTATGCTGCATTTCTTTTCCACTTCACAGAGTTTTTATTTCTTTCATATGTGATAGGTCAATAGTTAGGATATTCTTTCTTTAAATATTTTTACTTTTAACCTAATTGAGAGAAATTTAACAAAATTAGTTACCTTAAAGTTACTAATGCCTGACTGTCATCTTTTCTTAACAGAAGTGTTCTATTTCCTGCTTCTTGGATACAGTTCTCATAATCTCATATCTTATTTCATTCAGTGATATTTCTATTGGGTCTTGAGATATTGCTCTGCTTGTGTTGGACTTTATGCACTGAGGTAACTGATCCCCAAATCAATTAGCTTAAAGAATGTCACAACACATGCTAAAGATTTTCTGAATGAAAGATTTTGTTAAATGCAGTAACTCTAAGGGAATTTCATAACTCTAAACTGAAATATTAAAGTAAATTATTGAATAATAATATAAATGTGACCATGACCCACCAATTGCTCTTATTCACTGTCTATAGGTTTTTAATAACCTCAGTTCTCCTTAAGTATAGTGACCCTTCACATTTTATTACAATATGCTATATAAATTGGTTCTATTGTATATCATTAGTGCCTTCTGATCAGTAATCCCAGGGGAACATTTTCTTTTATATTGTTTTGTTTCTCTTCTCAATGAAATCCGTTGAGTATGTAATTAATTAAATGACAAAAGAATTTTTGGTGTATAAAATTAACAGTGAACTATCTCCCTACTTACAAGATATAATGCTTTTAATAAGATATTCTTGGATTTTTTCCATTTCCATTTCCAAATCTAAAAATATAAGAATGTATTTCACTTGCATTAACAATAGATATAATATCATTTGGATATATTCACAGTAAATGCTGAAGATTTATCTTATCTGGAATAGAACCAAATATAGTAGTTTCTACTAACCAACTCCAGAACTTTAAGTTCAAACTTACATACAAGGGTGAGGCAGAATGTACAAAATTGCAAAAGCACAGAATACATTCCATCTTTTTGCATTGAGTTGCAACTTAAAAGTCATTTTCTTTTAATTTCTTGCTGAAATAATATTGCCTAGACTTTAAATGCATTCATAATCCATTACTACCTCCTTTTTTCTCCCTTTTTACATCATAGGAGAAAATACAGGAAGATACAGGAACTAAGGTAAGTGCTTTACAGTTTGGATCTTTTCTTTTTAATTATAAATTAAGATAATTTAGTGGAAATCAAAGACATATATTTATAAGTGGTTTATTTTTTTCTATTTTTCACTCTTTAAAAATATCTTATTATGGTAAAATATACAGAATACTTATGATGTTAACCACGTGGTAGTGTACAATTCAGCGGCATTAAATATTTTCATGACGTTGTGTAACCATCACCACTATACTCAAAACTTTTTCATCTTCCCCAACATAAACTCTATTTATGACAACTCTCCCTTGCCCCACTCCCATCCCCTGGTAACCTCTATTCCACATTCTGCTTCTAGGAGTATGCCTATTCTAGGCACCTCCCTCCAAATGTGGAGCCACACAGTACTTGACCTTTTGTGTTTTGGCTTATCTCACTAAGCATAATGTGTTTAAGGCCTATCATGTTGAAACATATATTAATATTTCATTCCCCTTTATGGCTGAATAGTATGTACAGGTCACATTTTGTTTAATCCATTCATCTGTTGATGGACACTTCGGTTGCTTCCACTTTTTGCCTATTGTAAATAATGCTGCTATGAACTTTGAGCCCTGCTTTTAATTCTTTGCATATGTACTTAACAGTGGAATTCCTAGGTCCTATGGTAGTTCTATGTTTACCTTCTGAGAAACAGAGTCTTTTCCACAGTGCCTGCATCATTTTGCATTTCCAACAGAAATGCGCAAGGGTTCCAATTTCTTCACATTCTTCCCAATACTTATTGTATACTTTTTTTAAAAATTACATCATTCTAGTAGATGTGAAGTGGTATCTCACTGTATTTTGAATTGCATTTCTGAAATGACTGATAATGGATATCTTTTCATGATCTTATCGGCTATTTGTATGTCTTATTTGGTGAAATCTCTGTTCAAGCCCTTTGCCCATTTTTTAATTAAATTTATTAGGGTGACTGTGGTTAATTGGTTAATCATTTTACATCTTTTTTGTATAGAAATATAAATTTAATATAACAATGGATAAGTTGAAAAAAGAAAATTAATGAAATGATCTTTAAAAAAGGAGAAATCTTCACTCTACGGCCATCATCTTGCTACAGTTTAATTATCACTTAATTTTGCCTGATTACATCTTTCTAGAGAGATTTTTTCATTCATTAATAAAAATATTGGAGTCATGAGATGTTGATTATAAGAAAATATATGTGAAAAAAATGTATTATTTTCATTTAGTAACCAATAAACACAAAGTAGCTTTAGATACAGAAAATATCATGAATTACTTTAAATTCTTTCTCACTTGATTCTGAAAATCACTGTGATATTCAGACAAACCCACTGGACTATGTCAAATTTTATTTTTTTTAATCAAATTAGCAGAAAACTATTAAGGAAGTAATACATACTTGTTCTGAGCAGGCATACATTTTGACATGGGAATTAAGAAAAAGAAATATGTCATAAAAACAGTTCAAGTCTTATGTATGTGGTAGACTTTAAAAAGCAATTGAAATTCTAGCTGGTGTGGCTCAGTAGATTGAGCACCAGCCTGCGAACTGAAAAACTGCCAGTTCAGTTCCGGGTCAGGGCACATGCCTGGGTTGTAGCAACAACAGTCAATATTTCACTCCCTCCATCCCCCTCTCTGAAAATAAATAAATACAATTTTTTTAATTAAAATAAATAGAAGACTACTGAAGAGTTGACCATATTCAGAAAGAGAGTCATCACCAGCAGGCCAAAGTTGCACAGCTAAAGATAATTCTAAAGAAGAGAATGCATTTTTTTACTTATTTGTGTTTTGAGTTTCTTTTTGTCTCTTAAGAATCATGCTAATGACCATTAAGAAGCATAATTAGGTAGGTACAAAGTAGACAGGGGGATGTTAAGAACAGTGTAGGCAATGGGGAAGCCGAAGAACTTACATGCATGACCCATGGACATGAATGGGGGGCGGGGGGCGGTGCTGGAGGGCAGGGGGAACCAGGCAGGGGGAAGCAAAGGGGTAAAAACTGGGACAACTGTAATAGTATAATCAATAAGATATACTTTTAAAACACAATCCTGTTAATGGTAAACTCCACATGGAAATAGTCCAGCTTGTCCACAGTCTGGCTACTAAAACCTCCTGAAGGAGGAGGGCAAGAAGGAAAACTCTCGATATAGGAATTACAATGTTACTGATTTCTAAAATGTGTTTAGGAAGTTTAAAATGCTATTCAAAATGTGGTTGCAAGAGTTTGTGTTTTTGAATTTATAGAATGATTTATCCCTTTTATTTATGTTGATTTATATTCTAAAATTTTTCTTGAAAGCTATCAATATTCACAATTGCAATCTTGTATGTGAAACTTGGATAAATATATACCCTTCTTAATTTTGTAGAGAGAATTTTAGTTTTGTGTAATACTCCCCTCAGAGGGTTGTTGGAGATCTCCAAACGTAGTACCTTACACATTGCTGGTGATCAGTCAGTGGATGTTGGCTTCTCTCTCTCCTTTGTTCTTTCTTAGTAACCCTAACAGCTAATCCTGACCATTCTTTTTTTTTTTTCTTAATGCTCTTTGTTTAGCTTTGATAAAGGCTTATCTTTTGGGGAGTAACAGAGTTTTACCTTCTCGCAGCTATGTCCTATGGCCGTTATGTGCCTATATGTAAACCTCTGCGTTATACCACCATCATGAGTAACAGAGTTTGCTGCCAACTTGTACTCAGCTCTTGGATAACTGGATTCCTGAGTATTTCCCTCTAATGATCTTGGCACTCAAGTTGGAATTCTGTGCTTCCAACGTCATCAATCATTTTTTTTGTGATTCTTCTCCCATACTGTGGATCTCTTGTTCAGATACACGTTTCCTAGAGCTAATGTTTTTCTTCTTGGCCTAGGGTAGAGAATGGGAGGAGAGGTACAGGGAATAAGAAGCATAAATGGTAGGTACAAAACAGACTGAGGGACATCAAGAATAGTATACAAAATGGAGAAGCTAAAGAACTTAATATGCACAACCCACAGAAATGAACTAAGGAGGGGCACTGCTGGAGGGAAGGGAGGTATCAGGCAGAGGGGGGGAAAGGGGGAGAAAAATTGGGACAAATGTAAAAGCATAATCAATAAAATATATTTTTTAAATGTTCTGCTTCTAAAAGGCAAATAAATCAGGTCAATTTAAGGAAACTCTCTCAGCCACATTCTTCAACCTACATTTATCATGAATAAAGCAACTACTGACACTTACTTCATCCCTGTATCTATTTCTCAATTTGTTCAGAAGGCATATTGAGGAAATGTATGATTAAATAATACCAATCAGCAGCCACGTTATGGTGTAGAAATCTAATATCGTGAATACCATTTATATATGTGACCAAGCTGTGAACCTGGAGGATAAAGCAGGCTTGTATTGAAAGAGATATTTCACTTTGGGTTAAAAAAGTCAGAAATCAGTAGTGTGACAGCAGTTATACAAACTGAAATCACAGAGGACTTGATATTCAGAAGCTGAGCTCTACACCCTTCATTTTAGTGATATGCACAGAAACTCCCACATGGGAAAAAAAATGCAAAGATTACATCTTAACTAAAGTATGCATACTTCCTAGATTTAAGATGATGGATTAGTAACATCAGTTCTACCAAAATCAAAGAATCAAAGCTAAAAATTTTAGAAGTTTAAAGTTAAACTACAGCCATAGGGTGGGGATACCTGCCCCAGTGTTTTTGTGTGATAGAAGCTAAACTTGGAGAACTTCTCTCTCAAGCTCTCTAAGGTTTTGAGAAACTGATGCAGGGCCCTTTGGTTCCTTAATGGTCTCACATGAGGAGGCTCTGTCATAGGTCAGCAGATGATTAACACCAAGAAAAATTCCTGGAGGCAGGCTTTACTCATTGAGGTTAAAGATCCAGATTACAAGGCCATTTTTTCTTTTTTCCTCTTCTCTTGCTTTTATTTATTTTTCCATTTCTGCTTGCTTTTATTTTCTTATACTGGTAATCTTATTTTAAAATTAATCTCATAGTTTTATAATGTGTTACCCAATTACAATAATTAATATTATCAACAGTATTAATAATGTATATATTTAAATGCATTACATTATACTTTTATATGTGTACATGGTATATGATATAAATCTTGCTCAATTTAGTATTGCAGACTGCTGCAGCCACTATGGAAAACAGTATGCAATTTCCTCAAAAAACTACAATGGAACTGCCTTTTGATCCAGCAATTCCACTGCTGGGATTAAACCCTAAGAATCCTGAAACACCAATTCAAAAGGACCTATGCACCCTAATGTTCACAGCAGAACTTTTTAATAGCCAAGTGCTGGAAACAGCCTAAATGCCCGTAAGTAAATGAGTGGATCAAAAAACTGGTACATTTATGCAATGCAATACTATGCAGCAGGAAAAAAAAAGGAACTCCTACCCTTCACAAGAGCATGGATGGAACTAGAGAGAATTATGCTAAATGAAATAAGCCAGGTGGTAAAAGACAAATACCATATGATCTCACGTATAAGTGGAACCTAAAAAAACAAACAAGCAAGCAAAACAGAATCAGAGGCATGGAAATAAAGAACAATCTGACAGTGACCAGAGGGGAGGCGGAAGGGAAATAATAGGGAAAAGAAGAGGAAGGGTTAAGTCAAGGGATATGTACAAATGACCCATAGACAAGGACAATGGGGAGGGGGGCGGAACTGAATGTGGAAGGGGGGCATGGGCAGGTCAGGAGAGAACAATGAGGGAAAAATGGGGACAACTGTAATTGAACAACAATAAAAAAAATTTTTTTTAAGAAAAAAGAGAGGACCCAAACAAAATCAGAAATGAAACAGGAGAAATAACAACCAACACCAAAGAAATACAAAACATTGTAAGAAAATATTATGAACAGCTATAGGCCAACAAACTGTACAACCTGGAAAAAATGGCTAAATTCCTAGAAACATACAATCTCCCTAAACATTTTCTTCTGTGCCCGGGGCCTCAACTAACCTTAATCCGCCTCTGACATGAGGGATGGTTATGACACAAGTTGCTTCTGTATTAATCTGCCAAAGCATCGAGGGCTCTGTTTCACTGCCATAATCAAATGTAAAATTAATCTACATAGGACATTTCTCATATTTTAAAAATCCTGGCATAAGAACAGACACATACATCAATGGAACACAATGGAGACCCCAAAAATAAACCCATGTCTCTGTGGTCAATTAATATTTGACAAAGGGGGAAGAAGCATACAATGGAGTAAAAATAGCCTCTTCAACAAATGATGTTGGGAGATCTGGACAGCTACATGGAAAAAAATGAAATTCGACCACCAACTTATACCACATGCAAAAAAAAAAAAAACTCGAGGTGGATAAAAGACTTAAATATAAGTCATGACACCATAAAATTCCTAGAGGAAAACATAGGCAGTAAAATCTCAGATATTCCACACAGCAATATATGTCCCCTAGAGCAAGGGACATAAAGGAAAGAATAAATGAATTGGACATCATCATAATAAGAAGTTTCTGTGTGGCTAAAGAAAACATCAACAAAATGAAAAGGGAACCAACCATATGGGAAAATATATTTGCAAATGATACCTCTGACAAGGGTTTGATCTCCAAAATATATAAAGAACTCACATGACTATATCCAGGAAGACAAACAGCCCAATTAAAAAATAGACAAAGGACCTGAACAGACGCTTCTCCAAGAAAGACTTTCAGAGGGCCCAGAGACATATGAAAGGATGCTCAGCATCACTAGCCATCAGAGAGATGCAAATTAAAACCACAATGAGATACCACTTCACACCAGTCAGAATGGCCATCATAAACAAATTAACAAACAACAAGTAGTTTGTTGTGGAGAAAAAAGAACCCTACAACAAACAACTGGCAAGGTTGTGGAGAAAATGTAACCATAGTACTCCGTTGGTGGGAATGCAGACTGATGCAGCCACTGTGGAAAATAGTTTGGAATTTCCTCAAAAAACTAAAAATGGAACTGCTTTTTGAACGAGCAATTCTACAGCTGGGATTACACCCTAAGAATCCCAAGACACCAATTTAAAAGAACCTGTGCATCCCAATATTCAGAGCAGCACAATTTCCAATAGCCAAGTGTTGAAGCAACCTAAGTGCCCAACAGTAAATGAGTGGATCAAAAAACTCTGGTACATTTACACAATGGAATACTATGCAGCAGAAAGAAAGAAAGAGTTACTACCCTTCACAACAGCATGGATGGATCTGGAGAGCATTATGCTAAGTGAAATAAACCAGGTGGTAAAAGACAGATACCATATGATCTCACCTATAAGTGGAACCTGATCAACAAACAAACAAGCAAGCAAAATATTACCAGTGGCATTGAAATAAAGAACTATCAGACAGTAACCAGAGAGGAGGGAGAGGGAGATAACAGGGAAAGGAAGGGGAAGGGTCATCAAGGAACATATATAAAGGACCTATGCACAAAGCCAAAGTAGGGAAGGAATGAGAATGGGAGGTGGGGGTGGGCGGGGCAGGGGAAACGATAGCAAGAAAATGGAGACAACTATGCTTGAACAACAATGAAAAAAATAGGCCCCCCAAAAATGAGTCATTTTTCAATGACAAATGGGTCTATTCTTAAGATACCATAAGTAACCTGCTTATGCATATGATAAAGAACTTCAAAATACATGAAACCAAAACTGATAAAACTGCAAGCAGAAAAGAAAAAGCCACAATTATAGTCAGAAATTTCACTATGCCTATTTCAATAATTGACTGCATCATTACCCAGAAATTCATTATACTATACAGAAGACTTAACATTATCTTTCAACATGATCTGAATTTATAGAGCAACCCAAAAACAAAAAAAGAGAAAGAGAGAATTGTTCTAAGGCACACAAATAATATTTACCAAGTTAAACAATATTCAGAGCTCTAAAAACCGTCTTGTTAAATTTGAAAGGATCCAAATTACAAAAGGTGTGTTATCTGGTCAAGTGGAATTATATTAGAAACAGTAACAAATTTCACATAAAAACTCCATAATTGAAAGACAAATATAAAAATTTGTGGGATACAACCGAGGTGGGATTTTTAGGGAAATGTATGGCTCTATAGTAATAATAGTGATTAAAGTAATTGTAACATATATTGTTGGCCATAATCTAAGTCACATAGCCACACACAACCATATCATTTGTAAGGGAGGCTGGATAGCATTTTATCTGGGCACTTATCACTGTGTATAAAACTGAGGTTCAATTGCTATGGGTCAGGAAAGAAAAATACCAGGCAAGAATTAACAATCTCTGTCATAGACCATCAAGATATTCTTCAAAAGTGCATTGTAAATATAGATCTATCTTCTTTCTCCCCAGACTACCATCCTGCCAGGGAAAATTATCAGTAACGGTCTGCCAGGAGTGAGATGACAGGTGTGATGTGACATGGCTTATCAGTGTGAGAAGCCTCAGTGGAGGAGTAGTGAGTAGGCTGAAGCAGTAGAGACACCTGCTTCAGTAGAGGCATCAAGGACACACCTCTGCTCCATCATTTGACACCAGGATCAACATAAACAGCAGAGTAAGAATGTCTAGAAATAAAAGCAGAAATAATAAAAGAAAAAGTTTTATGTAGGGTCATTGGACAGTAATAAGATATAGCAAAAAGAGAAACAGATCCTGGAACCAAGCAATTTTTTATTCAGTGCTTCGGATGCAAAACTCCTCATTGCTTCAAATACCAAAAGTAGTTTCATTTGTCTACCCGAAAAGTCAAAAGTAGAAGTAAAAAGGATAAAAACACAGGCCAGATAGCACTGTGCAAACATCTCGTTGAAATTTATTTAGTTTTGACTTGCAGCCAAGATGGAGGCATAGGTAGGTACACGTTGTCTCCTCACACAACCAAAAGAAGGACAATAACAAATTTAAAAACAAGAAAAAAAACACAACTGCCAGAAAATCAAACTGTATGAAAGCCTGACAACCGAGGAGTTAAAGAAGAAACAAACATTCAATCAGACGGGTAGGAGGGGCAGAGACAGGCAGCTGGGGCAGAGAGGACCATGGCAAGGCTGTGGCTGGTGGACCGGGATAGACAAGGTAGCAGCTGGCAGATGAAGCAGTCCCACATTTGTGTGCAGATAAACTGGGAGGAACAATTTGGAAATGAGAGTGATCACACAACTCAGTGTTCCGGCGTGTGAAAAAGAAGCCTCAAAATCTATACCGGTAAAAACCTGTGGGGTTTGCAGTGGCAGGAGAAACTGCCAGACTCACAGGAGAGTTCGTTTGAGAGATCACAGGGTCCTACAACATATACAAACCCACCCACCCAGGAATCAGCACCAGAAGGTCCCAATTTGCTTCTGGTTAACAGGGAAAAATAACTGAAAGCCAGCCAAGAGCCAAGCAAGCAGCACTGTTCCCTCTCAGACCCCTCCCCCACATGCAACGCCATAAGGCAGTAACATGGGCTGCCCTGCCCTGGCAAATACTTAAGCCACCACCCCTCACAACATAATAGGTGCACTAAGACAAAAAAAGTATGGTCCAACAAAAGAACAGATCAAAGCTCCAAAAATAGAACTAAGCAATGAAGACATAGGCAACCTATCATATGCAGAGTTCAAAACACTGGTAATCAGGATGCTCACAGAAATAGTTGAGTACGGTCACAACGTGGAGGAAGAAATGAAGGCTATGCAAAGTGAAATAAAGAACTATATACAGGGAACCAACAGTAAAGGGAAGGAAACCGGGACTCAAATCAATGATTTGGAGCAGAGAGAAGAAGTAAACATTCGATTAGAACAGGACGAAGAAACAAGAATTTAAAAAATGAGGAGAGGCTTAAGAGCCTCTGGGACAACTTTAAACATTCCTACATCCAAATCATAGGGGCGCCAGAAGGAGAAGAAGAAGAGCAAGAAATTGGAAACTTATTTGAAAAAATAATGAAGGGGAGCATCCCCATTCTGGCAAGGGAAATAGACTTCCAGGAAGTCTAGGAAGCTCAGAGAGTCCCAAAGAAGTTGGAGCCAAAGAGGAACACACTAAGGCACGTCATAATTACATTACCCAAGATTAAAGATAAGGAGAGAATCTTAAAAGCAGTAAGAGGAAAGGAGACAGTTACCTACAAAGGAGTGTCCATAAGACTATCAGCTGATTTTTCAAAAGAAACCTTACAAGCAAGAAGGGGCTGGAAAGAAGTATTCAAAGCTATGAAAGGCAAATTCCTTCATCCAAGATTACTCTATGCAGCAAATCTATCACTTAAAATGGAAGGGCAGATAAAGTGCTTTCCAGATAAGGTCAACTTAAAGGAGTTCATCATCCCAAGCCCTTATTTTATGAAATGTTAAAGGGACTTATCTAAGAAAAAGATGATCAAAAATATGAACAGTACAATGACAACAAACTCACAACTATCAACAACTGAACCTAAAAACACAAAAACAAAAACAAACTAAGCAAACTAGAACAGGAAGAGAATCACAGAAATGGAGATCACATGGAGGGTTATCAGCAGGGGAGGGGATGGTGGAGAATGGAGGAAAAGGTACAGGGAATAAGAAGCATAAATGGTAGGTACAAAATAGACAGGGGAGGTTAAGAATAGTATAGGAAATGGAGAAGCCAAAGAACTTACATGTATGACCCATGGACATGAACTAAGGGTAGGAATGCTGGCGGGGGGGTGCAGGGTGGAGGGCAATAACAGGGAGGAAAAAAAGGGACAATTGTAATAGCATAATCAATAAATATATATTTTTAAATTTTTTAAAGAAATTTATTTTCTTTCAATTTTATTTTGTATTGGTTTCAGGTATAGAGTTTAGTGGTTAGACAATCATATACTTTACATAGTGTTCCCCTCAATATTTCCAGTACCAAGCAGGCACCATAAATAGCTATCACAGTATTGTTGACTACATTCCCTATGCTTTATATCCCTGTGACTGTTTTGCAACTGCCAATTTGTACTTCTTAATCTTCACCTCTTTCACCCAGTTCCCCAACCCCCTCCCCTCTGCCAACCATCAGTTCTCTGTGTCTATTTTCTTTGTTTGTGTGTGTGTGTGTGTGTGTGTGTGTGTGTGTTTTGTTCTTTAGAGCCACATATAAGTGAAATCATATAGTATATTAATGCTGGTAAGCCTCTTAAATATTGGGACAAGTAGCTAGGCCAATAAGGGGAAAGAATCAGGATTTTTGTGTTCAGTAAACCTGTGTTCAAAACCTGCACCATGACTATAAGTCATTCTGTCTGGTCATTCTTTTTTTTTTTTTTTAATTGTTGTTCAATTAAAGTTGTCCCAATTTTTCCCCAATACCTCTCCCCAGCCCTGCCCACCACCCACCAATCTCTCAGTCAGTCCCCACCCTGTTATCCATTATCATGGGTCCTTTATCATATTCCTTAACTAGACCCTTTCCCTTCTATCCCCTGTTATCCCTCTCCTCTGTCCCCTCTGGTGACTGTCAGCTTGTTCCTTATTTCCATGTCTCTGGTTCTATTTTGCTCATTTGTTTTGTTCATTAGGTTCCACTTATAGGTGAGGTCATGGTATTTGTCTTTCACCATCTGGCCTATTTCACTTAGCATAATATTCTCCAGCTCCATCCATGCTGTCACAAAGGGCAGGAGTTCCTTCTTTCTTTCTACTGCACAGCATTCCATTGTGTAAATGTACCACAGTTTTTTTATCTCCTCATTTACTGATGGGTTCTTAGGCTGTTTCCAGCACTTGTCTATTATAAACAACACTGCTACAAACAGTGGGATGCATAGGTTCTTTGGAATTGGTGTTTCAGGATTCTTAGGGTATAATCCCAGCAGTGGGACCACTGGATCAAAAGGTAGTTCCATCTTTAGTTTTTTGAGGAAACTCCATACTTTGAGGTTTTCCACAGTGGCTGCACCAGCCTGCATTCCCACCAACCGTGCACCAGGGTTCCCTTTTCCCCACATTCTCACTGTCACTTGTTGATTTGTTTATGATGGCCATTCTGACTGGTGTGAGGTGGTATCTCACTGTGGTTTTAATTTGCATCGCTCTGATGGCTAGTGATGCTGAGTTTCCTTTCATATACCTTTGTGCCCTCTGAATGTCCTCCTTGGAGGACACTTGGAGAAGTGTCCGTTCAAGTCCTTTGCCCATTTTGTTGAAGTGTCTTCCTGGTGTTGAGTCATATGAGTTCTCTATATATTTTGGAGATCAGACCCTTGTCTGCGGTATCATTGGCAAATATGTTTTCCCATATGGTTCCCTTTTCATTTTACTGATGTTTTCCTGAGTCGTGCAGAAGCTTTTTAATTTGATGTACTCCCATTTGTTTATTCTTTCCTCCATGTCCCTTGCCCTATGAGATATGTGGGCAAAGATGTTGCTGCATGGGACAACGGACATTTTACTGTTTAGGTTTTCCTCTAGGACTCATGGTGTCTCCACTTGCATTTGTCTTTTATCCATCTCGAGTTTATTTTGGTGTATGATGTAAGCTGGTGGTCTAGTCTCATTTTTTTTGCAGGTGCCTGTCTAGCTCTCCCAGTATGCCCAGCCATTCTTTTGCTCCCCTGTTTCCTCATCTGTGAAACGGGGATAGTATGGGGTCTTTTTCTTACTACAGCTAAGAGTTATGTCAGAAATAAATAAAATATTCTATATAAATTTCCAAAAAGAGTGTGTAGTTCTTGGAGAAATATAAAGATTCAACAGAGAAATCAAAATGGAATTCAGATGACATCAGACCACCACCCATGTCCCTGAGGACATTGCTCGAATTGCTGTATGTGTTTTTACGTTGTTCATTAGACCGATGCCTATTCATTAGTAATTTTTGAAACTGGGTCACCAAGGACTATTTTGTGGGTGACTCAGATGTTCCCTGTGCACCGGTAGACTACACATATAAAGGAAATGTTGCTGGTATAGAATTTTCAGAGAAACCTGCCTTCTTCCCAGGAAATTCAGAGGTGTCCCACTAACGAAACTAGAAAGAAACATTCTGCTTCTCTTTACCACTGTTTCCTTCCTTTGAGCTAACAAAGTAACTGGGAAATCTAGTAACAGATGCCATTTTAGACTTGGTGTGGGAAGAGGAGATTGAGACTGGGCTCATTATATCAGAAGCCTTGAAAATGTAGGAGAGTCCTGTCTCACACACGCATATACCTATGCTTGTGTGGAGGGAGAGACTGGCAGTTGAAATAGGTGGAATGTGAGAGAAGGATCAGAAGTACACACAAAACCCACAGACTCAACATTCCTCGAATTGTGGTTCCTTCAAGGGTTCCTTGTGAAGAACTGTCAGAAAAGTAAGTATGTAATTGTCCAAATTCTCTAAGCATAGGCAGAGGGTGAATACAGTAAGTTTTAAAATCTGGAATTCAGTTCATTATAACTGATACTAAAGGGAAGTATTCAACGATCATTCTGATATGTTGTTATTGTGAAGGAACATAAAATTAGAATTTGCTGCCATGGTCACTGTAGCTTTTGAAAGGGCCAGTCATAGCTCTGAGTTGAGGAAGCCGTTTCTAGTTAAGAGACAGAATAATAAAAGGTGATGGGAAAGACATCACCACCCAATAATATCCACTAGTGTCATAGAAACAAAATAATATCAGCATTATAAATTACCATACAGGGAACCTCACCTTATTCTCCATGAGCTAGTTAAGTCCTTTTTCACCTTCTTTTTTTTTTTTTTTTTTTTTGGCAGGGAGTAAGGATTTGGGGGTATAGCACTCACACTTCTTAAATCTCAACTATCCATTACAAGGGGAGTTTGTCCCAAATGAACACAGAAGGAGGTTTGTTCCAAACTTAAGGAAAGTCAAAGTGTCTCAGATATATTTGAATTAATGAAACAGGGAAGGAAGGAAGGAAAAGAAAGGGATCTCAGTGACTTACCCAGCTCCCTAACTGGCAGCAAGAGTCCATAGTTTTGCACAGGTTAAGTCATCAAGGCCTACCTATGAATGTTAACTAAAACACTACTTACGGGAGGGAGGTAGTGAAATTTATTATTTATGTAATGAAATTGTTTCAAACTTTAATTGATCCAAACTCAAAATAAATAAATAACTCAGCCTCCCAGGGAAATTTTCCCAGTTTAACAGGGAACGTTGCAATGATTGCTGGTAAAGGTCAGCCATTTGTTTGAAACTGTTTGAATTTGTCTGAAGCAGTCTTACACACACATACCCAAAGGATCTGCCACCACAGGACTAATTGCATCACTAGAAGTAGTACTTATTTAACAAGCTTCATGAATTAAAATGCAATGCTGCTGAAAGTTCATATACATTATATTAGACATTTTAAAACACTAAATTAATGATCATTAAATAAATGTTATTATGATTGAGTTCACCAGTCTTTCCTATCAATATAGAAGAATAAGAGTTTTGATAAGAGAAGTAGGGAATAATTTTAGATCCTAGGAACTTTACAGGAGAGGGAGAGCTGGAATTAACAATGTTGATAACAATTACAAGGGTTTAACTTTTCTATAATGGGAGGGAGGGAGGCAAGGAGGAAAATTAGGAGTGCTGAAAGGAACCTGACCTATCATTTAGTTTGGCCTATCAGAGTCTTCCTCTCATAAGCCCTTGGCAAGGCACTGTCTCTGCAGTATGTAATTTCTCCCATGAGCTAAGTGAGTGTTTCTCTGTTCCAGGATCATGTTTGTGAACTCTGAGCAATGCCCTTGTCAACTCAGCTTGTTGTGAGAGATGATGCAAATAACTTTATAATAGAAAGAAAAGAGCTGAGCGAGACTGAGTGAACATAGGAAAATATGAACGGCTACCAACATAATTAGGCGTGATTGCCAAGGAGTAATCATGAAGTAGTTATCCCAAGTCCAAATTTGCATTTTTATTGTTATCTGTGCTGCCATGTCACTGAACATGCACTAAAATGAAATATCATTTCCCACTGGTAGTCTGAAAGCATTTTATTTTTTCTTTCTTGTTACTAAATTCATGGGTAACATTGGTTAATAAGATTGTATAGGTTTCAAGTGTGCACTTCTATGACCTTCATATTGCATTGTGTCTACCACCTAAATTCAAATTTTCTCCCATCACCATATATTTGACTCCTTTAACCCTTTACTACCCCACCTTCGCCCCCTTCCCGCTGGTAACCACCATACTGTTGTCTGTGTCTATGAGGTTTGTTTGTTTTTCTTGTTTGTTCACTTGTTGCTTTCAGTTTTCTATCCCATATATGAGTGAAGTCATATGTGGGATTTCTGATGTTATGATTCTTCAGTAGTAAATGCTTATTAAATATTTATTTGAATGAATAATTGTAGATTATTTACTTGAACAATAGGAAAGAAAAGTACCCTAATGTATTTTTATTCTCTATTCATAACTCACACATTGGATACAATTGGGGCAATCGTTGAAACACATAAGAAATTAGTTTTTCCTCCCATGTGGAAGTGTGTAGTGTTTTCCTACCAACTTTTATGACTACATTTTCCTATTTAATAATGAATTCTCCCTAGTAAAATACAGAGGCATTGGCCAATACATTGAGTTATTATTAACTATTGATATCCCCAGTGAGAATGCATTTACCAGGTCTTCTTTTACAGATGGATACCTGAGAGTAGCTGCTTGAAATATGAATCTCGATGAGGGTAAGTTTTGACCTGAAAGAGAGGGGAATTTCCTGAGCCTCTATCGAATGGGATTCCTGAGAAAATGTAAATTAGAGTACAGGGAGGCTTAAAACTCTTGGGAGTTACTGAAATGGGCCGAGATAAATATCAGTGAGAAAAGTAGGGTACTTTATAATTTGTTTACAAAGATTGGTTCACGTGTGTCCACCTGTTTCCGAACATTGCTTGGGCAAGTTACTATACCAAAACTCAGAGAACAAAGCTAGTTTGTAAGTAGTGGGGAGAGGTGACTTGAGGAGGGGAACAGCAGCAATTGTTCAAAGAAGTCACTAAGACACATCCTGAGACAGATTCTGAGGGCTGAGTTCTGCAAAGAACACAGGACTGACCAGGCTGCTAAAGAAAGCATGCGCTACACATCAGTCCCCCGGGCTCCATCCATGGCCCAGAGCTCCGGGACAGGACTAACTGGTTTATATTCAGGTTCCAGAACGCTTTTCTTTATGTCGCTTCAGGAAACCTTCTGCATAAGCAGTCCCAAAACTGGCTTAGGAGAACTTTCACTTGCCTAAACACAGTGTGAAAAAACAAAGATATACCTTTGTCTTTTAAACTTTATATCTCTCATTGAGAGATAATTTGAACTACAAAGATCAGAACTAACACTTTTAAATGAATGTGCAGCTATTAAAATTTAGCATAACAACATAAGATGATCAACATAAAATACTAATTAAACATTTGTCCAAACCCATAGAATGTACAACACCAAAAGTAAAACATAAATCATGGACTTTGATTTGCCAATGTAGGTTTATCAGTTGTAACATATGTGCCGCACTGGGGGAGGCTGCTGACAGTAGGGGAGGTTGTGTATGTGTGACAGCAGGAGGTATATAGGGACTCTCCATACCTTCCCCTCAATTTTGCTGTGATCCTAATATTGCTATTAAAAAAATGTTTTTCTTTAAAAACACAAAAATACTAATTAACAGATCCTTCTTGGTTTTGCAAATGGAACATTTCAATATGGTGTGGAAAAGTAAAGAAAAATTAAGATGGGAGGGGAAAACTTCAGAAATGACATTTCCTCCATACTAGGGACACATAAAATCTGTACTACAGTCAATAATGTTCATAAACTGCAAAACAAGCACATGATTCATGTTTTGTTTTGTTTTTTATTTGACATCTTTGTAAATGTGCTTTATTTTTAAAAAATTATATTTATTTTTAGAAAGAGGGAAAGAGAGGGAGAAAAACACTCATGTGAGAAGAGAAACTTTATCAGGTGCCTCTCACACGCCCCCAGCTGAGCACCTGGTCCGCAACCCACACATGTGCCCTGAGTGGAAATTAAGCCAGCAGCCTTTCAGTTCCCAGGCTGACACTCAACCCACTGAGCCACGCCAGCCACAGCTATAAACGTGCTTTCTAATCAGAGAATTATAAACCTAAGGTCTATAGTAGATATTTCCTATTGATGTCTCCTAGTAAAATATCAAAGGCGCTATGTTAACAAATTGGTTATTAAGCAAAAGAAGAAAGTACATGTGAGTTCCCTTGCTGGGTGTATTTTCATTCAGGTTTCAATGCTAGCTTCTTATGACACTTCTCTCTTCAGGTGGAATTATATTTGATTTGGCACAAGGCAGTGATGAGAAATCATACAGCAATAACAACATTCATCCTGATGGGGTTGACAGATGACCCAAAACTACAAGTTCTGCTTTTTGTATTTTTGTTTCTCACCTATATGTTGAGTGTGGCTGGGAACCTCATCATCATCACCCTCACATTTTTGGATTCCCATCTTAAAACTCCCATGTATTTTTTCCTCCGAAATTTCTCTTTCTTAGAAGTTTCATTCACCACCGTCTGTATCCCCAGATTCCTGTACGCTATCATAACTGGAGATAATACTGTGACCTATAATGCTTGTGCCACCCAGTTATTTTTTGTCGTCCTCTTTGCAGCTACAGAATTTTTTCTCCTTGCGGCCATGTCCTATGACCGCTACGTGGCCATTTGTAAGCCCCTGCACTACACAATCATCATGAACCACAGAGTCTGCACTACACTTGTTCTCTGCTGTTGGTTTGCTGGCCTGTTGATTATCCTCCCACCTCTAGGCATGGGCCTCCAGCTGGAATTCTGTGATTCAAATGTGATTGATCATTTTGGCTGCGATGCATCCCCTATTTTACAAATAACCTGTTCAGACACAGTGTTAATTGAAAGAGTTGTGCTGAGTTTTGCTGTGCTGACACTCATTATTACCTTGGTGTGTGTAGTTCTTTCCTACACATATATCGCCAAGACCATTCTAAGGTTCCCTTCTGCCCAACAAAAGAGAAAAGCCTTTTCTACCTGCTCTTCTCATATGATCGTGGTTTCCCTCACCTATGGCAGCTGCATCTTCATCTACATCAAACCTTCAGCAAAGGAGGGAGTGGCCATTAATAAAGTGGTGTCTGTGCTCACTACGTCAGTTGCCCCCTTGCTTAATCCGTTCATTTATACACTTCGAAACAAACAAGTGAAAGATGCCTTCAAAGACACAGTAAAGTGGATTGTATTTCTCACAAAGAAGTGAGAAACAATTGATTTTTTAGAGGTTATTGAATTTAAATCTAAGCCATGAGCAACATTTATGATTTTGCCAAATAAATGGTTTGTTCCTATTCTGTAGATTTATCAAGCTATTCTGCCCCCAGGAACAATTATAATCCAAAACCCAAAAATCAAACTATTTCTTTCTTTCTTTTAAATTTATTTTATTCAGAATAGTTTCTTCAATAAATGTATGTTCCAGAGACTGGATTCCCAAAATGCTCAATGTCATAAAAAGAAAATGCAAATAAATAAATTTGTATCACTGGCCATACAGCCTTCTCATGATGCAGAATATAAATGTCCAGAGAGCATTTCTCACTTGCTGAGAATACTTCAATATAAAGCCTCTGATTGTACAAAAATAATCCAAGATTCTTTATTAATGCATAAAAACTGATCTAAAAGAAACGTGTTCACTCCAGAGCTCTTCTTCTCATTTTAAAATGTCCATTTTTCTTCTGGTCAGGATGGAGGCATAGGTAAACATGGTTTGCCTCCTTGTACCACCACAGCAAAAATTACAACTAAACTACAAAACAACCATCACTCAGAATCACCAGCAATACGAGCTGTATGGAAGTCCAACAAACAAGGAATTAAAGAAGTCACATTCATCCAGATAGGTAGGAGGGCTGAAGGCACCAAAGGGGGTCCCATACCCACATGTGCTAGATAAGAATCAAGAGGGATACCTCAGGAGCAAGGGATCCCAGCCCCACACCGGACCACCCAGCCCAGGGTTCCAGTGCCAGGAAGATAAGTTCCCATAACTTCTGGCTGTAAAAATCAGTGGGGGGTGGGGCGGCAGAAGAAACTGTGGGATTCTCAGGCATCTCCTCTGAAAGGACCCAAAACTGACTTAGGACTTACACAGACTCACTCCTTCTGGGCTCAAGTACCAGGGCAGCAGCTGGAAGGGCACCAGTGGCTTAGTGAGAGAAATTTGAATGTCTGGCATCAGACAAGTGCCAGGGGACAGCTTCCTCCCAGACAAAACTACTGAGGCCAGGCAGTGGCCATTGTCCCTTCTCTGAGCCCTCCCCCATGCAGAGCCATGGAGCTGCAACACCTTATCTGAGACTCCATCAGACTAGTTCATACAGGTTGAGGTGCCCTGCAGATTACCTAAAGCTCCACCCCATCCAACTTACTGGTATGCTTTTCTACAATAGGCCAAGCTACTGAGACAGAGAGTCAAAGCAGCTCTACCTAATAAATAGAAACAAATACAGGGAAGCTGCCAAAATGAGGAGACAAAGAAATATGGCCCAAACGAAAGAACAGAACAAAACTCCAGAAAGAACTAAACAAAATAGAGATAAGCAATCTATCAGATACAAAGTTCAAAACATTGGTTATTAGGATGTTCAAAGAACTCATTGGGTACTTAAGCAGCATAAAAAAGACCCAGGTAGACGGTTACACTAAGTGAAATAAAGAAAAATTTACAGGGAATCAACAGCAGGGTGGATGAAGCCATGAATCAAATCAATGATTTGGAAGGAAGCAAAAAACAACCAGCCAGAACAGGAAGGAGAAAAAAATTTCAAAAAAGTGAGGCTAGTCTAAGGAACTTCTGAAACAACTTCAAACATACCAACATTCAAATCACAGGGGCCAGAAGGAGAAGAGAAAGAGCAAGGAATGGGAAACTTATTTGAAAAAAATAATGAAAGAAAATGTCCCTAATTTGCTTAAGGAAATAGACATGTAAGTCCAGGAAGCACAGAGAGTCCCAGACAAGATGGACACAAAGAGGACCACACCAAGACACATCATAATTAAAATGCCAAAAGTTACAGATAAAGAGAGAATCTTAAAAGCATCAAGAGAAAAGCAGTTAGTTACCCACCAAGGAGTTCCCATAAGAATGTCAGTTGCTTTCCCAAAAGAAACTCTGCAGGCTAGAAGGGACTGACAAAAAGTATTCAAAGTGATGAAAAGCAAGGACCTACAACATAGATGAAGTACTTCCCAGAAAAAGTAAAGCTAAAGGAGTTCATCATCACCAAGCCCTTATTATATGAAATGTTAAAGGGACTTATTTAAGAAGAAGAAAAAGATCAAAACTATGACCATTAAAATGTCTATAAATTCACAACTATCGACAATCAAATCTAATAAAAAACTAAGCAAACAAGCAAAACAGAAACAGAATCAGATATGGAGATCATTTGGAGGGTTATCAGTTGGGAGGGGGAAGTGGGAGAATCGAGGAAAAGATGCAAGGATTAAGAATTACAAATTGGTAGGTAAAGAATAGAGAGGGATGTTAAGAACAGTATAAGAAATAGAGTGGCCAAAGAACTTATATGCATGATCCATGGACATCAACTAATGGAGGTGATTGCTGGAGGGAATGAGGGGTACAGAGTGGAGGGGAGCAAGGGGGGCAAAATTGGGATGACTTTAATAGCATGATCAAAAATATATATTAAAAAATAAATAAAATGTCCATATTTCAAGAATGAGAATTTTATCACAGAGCAATTTCAGAATCAGTGAAAATAATTACATTCTTTCTTTAAAGCCAATTTACCCACAAAAATGTTTCTACTGGCCTTTCTGGAAGTGTACTGCATCCTGAAATATGAGAAAGAAAAAACAAGATTTCTAAGCGTAGGATGTCATCTACCCACATTGCCTTTGATGGTGCTTACTTACAGACTCAAGAAGGATAAGCCTGAATTTAGGGATAGAATAACTAAATCTTGGTTAAATAAGTTACCCAATATTCACACTTACATAATCCCTTGATTAAGAAGAAGGCTAAATATAAGAAGAATTGATCAAAATATCAAAAAGTTCATAATTTGGGAAGGATATTCTAAGAAGCATTTGATGGTTTAGCATAGACTGACTACTGAAGATAAATCTAAGTATAGTGTGAAAAAAATGATAGAAAGAGAAAGAGAGATGGAAAAACAAGTAACAGCTATGTAGGGACTTGGACCCAGGAACTGAAACTCTTACCATTAAATAGTAAAAAAGTCATTTTGTTGTTTTCAGGTTCTATAATGTGAAAAGTAAAAGTCTGTGCATTTATAGTACTTATACAACTATTACCTGTCTATTGAACATCATCTAGTTATTGGAGTGTACCTTTTATTTTGATCATATTTACAATTGTTTATACAAGGCAATAGTATGAGTATAAACTCCTTTTATACTTCAAAAGTATTCAGGGAAAATAGAATCTTATTTTCCAAGGCCTTTTTTCTTTTTCTTTTAAAATTTCTAAATGCCTAGAGACCATACTGAGATAAGCAAATTACTGAATGAATTAATAAATGAGGTAGAAGAGGCAAATCTCCTATGCAAAAGTATTCCAAATAATTTATGTAGATACTCCATCTAAAAGGAAGGAGAAACTTTTCAGGGGAGAAACTGACAAACACTGTGTCAGTCAGGTGATCGAGGTCAACATCAGCAATGAGCCATGTTGATAGTCTGTATCCTTGGCATGGTGTAATAAAAATGCCACTTTACCTCTGTGGTCTTCTTCCCAATAGCATCAGGCAACTTTCAGTGGAACATCCTACAAAATACCTGACCAGTACTCCTCAAAACTGTCAAGGTCTTCAAATATAAGGGAAAGTCTGAGAAATTGTCACAATCAAGAGGAGTCTAAGGATACATGACAGACAACTAAATGTAATGTGGAATCTAATAAACAAAATAAACTGGCGAACAAAATAAAAACAGAGGAATGAATACATGGAACAGACTGACAGCTGTCAGAGGGGATGAGGATTGAGGGACTGGATAAAAGGAGGTAAAAGGATTAAGCAAAACAATATACATATTAAGACACAGGCATGGACAGCAGTACGGGGATAGCCAGAGGAAGAGGGTGGGGCATAGATGGAGGTGGGCAAAGGGGTGGAAATGGGGACAGAAAGAGCCTTTACTTGGGGCAGTGTTTTTGCAAACCACTGTCACTCCAATAAATTTAATTTAAAAATGTAATGTGGTATCCAACATGGGATCATGGAATAGGGGGAGATACCAGGTGAAAACTAAGGAAATCTGAATGATCTATGGACTTCATATAATAATAAGGATTCAGTTTTGGTTCATTAATTGCAACAAATACATTATACTAATATAAGATATTAATAGGGAAAACTAGGCATATGGTACACACGAACAATTTGTATTATCTTCTCAATTTTTCTGTAAATCTAAAACTGTTCACAAAACAAGATCTATTAAAAATAAATATAATCCTCAAGTTAAATTACAACTATTTCTTTATTCCCAGAAAAATCTATGGCCACTGAAATGCTAGATTTGAAAGAAAATTTAAAGATCTCTTGCAGACAACTCTCATTCAAGCCCATTGTCCCATCTCTCACTCTTCTCCTTAACCTTCTGGTGACCTGTGCTTGATGCTCCCGCTGCACGATTCTCGCCAGTCTCTCTGGGCTGACTTCTGCTAAACACCTATTTAGCTTTTGTTCTTTAAGGCAACAAAGGGTCTTTATCAGTCCCTCAGAACCAGGACCCCTAGGGAACGCATTGTTTGTCAGCACAATTGATCCCAAAGTGGCCAGATCTGAAAAGAGAAAAAAATTTGTTCCTTTGAATATTTAAAAAACCCCAAAATGCTAATGTGTCTTTTGCTGAGGTAATCATTTCTCCTAGGAATAGAAAGAACTCTAAAAATTCTCTGCCCTTCAACACATATTTGTTCATAAATTAATAAGTATTTGAATATGTGTTTAGGATTTTGCTGTGCAGTATAGACAATACAACAAAGCTGATCTGCCCCAGATCAACAATATAATATATAAAATATGCAACCATAGAAAATTAACAATACAAGAAATTGCACAGGGCAACATATATTGAAGTGCCACATGAATGACACAAATCATGAGTCTTTTCAATACAGAAGGAAGATCCCTGTGGTCAAGTGAAATAATAAGAGCATTTATGGTATTTACTGCGTACCAAGCAGGCACGGTTCAAAGTAATATGCATGGTAATAATAGAATCTATTAAAAACCCTATATGTAGTATATTATTATCATCAACACATTTTTATAAATAAAAATAACATGCTACCATTATCATTCTACTATTACAAATAAGGAAATTGAGGCATAGAGCCTAAGATGCACGACTAATAGAAAAGCTGTGACATGAACCCAGATAATCTGGATCCAAAGTTCAGGTATATGACCAGAATGCACTATACTGCTTCCTATTATGGCAGTCCCTGTGAGGAGACAGAATTCTCCTCTGACCCAGAAAAGATTAAGAACAGTGAAAAAGTAAGCAGATAGCATTTCTTACAAAAAAGGTAGATCAAATGAATGAGACTGCACATCAAAATTCTTTGTGCAAATGTAGAGAAAAGGGAACCCTTGTGTACTGTTGGTGGGAATGCAGACTGGCAGAGCCACACGGAAAACAGTATGGAGTTTCCTCAGAACATTAAAAATGGATCTGCCTTTTGGCCCACTGATTCCACTTCTAGGAATACATCTCAGAATTCTGAAATACCAATTGAAAAGAATATATGCACCCCTATGTTCACAGCAGCATTATTTACAATAGCCAAGATCTGGAAACAGCCCAAGCACCCATCAGTAGCTAAGTGGATCAAAAAGCTATGGTACATCTACACACTGGAACACTACACAGCAGTAAAAAAAGAAGGCCCTCTTACCTTTTGTGACAGCAGGGATGGAACTGGAGACTAATGCCAAGTGAAATAAGCCAGTCGCTGAAAGACAAATACCATATGATCTCATATGTGGAATCTAATGAACAAAATAGAAGCAGAGGCATGATACATGGAACAGACTGACAGCTATCAGAGAGGAGGATGGAGGGGGAACTGTATGTAAGAAAGTGAAGGGATTAGCCAAAATACATACAGGCACAAATAACACCCCCTTTTTATTACAAAATCTTTTATTACGAAATCACAAATATGTAATTCTGTAACATAACAATATCACACTCAAGCACACCATATGATATTTTAGATGAAATGTTCAAATTAAAACTATAAATTATTACACCCATATTATTATATTACCAACCACACTCAAGCAGGCCTTACTTCTACCGGACCCTGTATATGCATGACCCATGGACACGGATTACTTAGGGGGAGTGTAAGGAGGAGCTGGGTGGATGTAGGTAAGGGGGGAAAAGTGGGGATAACTGTAATAGCAAAAACAATAAAATATAATTTTTAAAATTATTTGAGAAAATCTTTCTACCCAGGTAAAATGTTCAGGGCAGATATAAAAGTTAGAAATAATTAGTCATATTTATTGACTGATTAATGTGAAATAAGAGGAAAACAAAGTCATTTGTAGAATTTAAATCTAGATGATTGGAAATATACTGCTCTTGGCACAAATAGGTAGTTAACATGAAGAATCAGTATTGCAAAAGCCCTCCAATTTCATTCTTATTCAAAATTGTTGTGTCTACCTAGGTCCTTTGCTTTTACATATAAATTTTAAATACAGTTTGCCAAATCCTCCTTGTAAGAGAGCTTGTTGAAACTTTTGTTTGAAACTATATGTATCAGTTTGGAGAATTGTAGTCTTTACACTACTAAGTCTTCTGGTCCATGAACATGGTCCATTTCTCCACTTATTTAGGTCTTCTGTAATCCCCCATCAATGATTTCTAGTTTTAAGCATTCAAAAATTGCACAGATTTGTTAGATTTATTCCTAAGTAATTCAGGTTTTCATGTAAACTGCTTTTTTATTTTCAAATTCTAATTGTTCACTGTTAGTAATTGAAATGCAATTGATGACCTTGTACCCTGTCCTAATCTCACTTATTAGTTTTAATAGCTATTTTATATTTTTCTTTATTTTCTATATTGATGTTCATGTCATTTGAAAATTAAAATTATTTTAATGTTTTATTTCCAATCAGGCTGGATTTTATATTTTCCTGTCTTATCACACTTATTAGGACCACTAATACAATGTTGAATAGAAATGGTGAAGAAGACATATAAGTGGCTAACAGATATATGAAAAGATGATCAACTTCACTAGCTATTAGGGAAATGCAAGTTAAAACTGCAATGAGATACCACCTCACTCCTGTTAGAATGGCTATTATCAACAAGACAGGATAACAGCTATTGGAGAGGTTGTGGAGGAAAAGGACCCTTCATTCACTGCTGTTGGAAATATAAACTAGTACAGCCACTATGGAAAACAGCATGGAGGTTCCTCAAAAAAATAAAAATAGAGCTACCATATGACCCAGCAACAGCTCTTCTGAGTATCTACCAAAAAATTTTAAAACACTTATTTGGAAAGATATATGCACCCCTATGTTCATTATTCACAGTGACCAAGACACAGAAAAAACTAAAATGTCCTTCAATAAATGATTACATAAAGAAGACATCATACATATATATAATGGAATACCACTCAGCCATAAGAAAAGATGAAAGGCTGCCATTTGCGACAAAATGGAGGAACATTGAGAATATCATGCTAAGTGAAATAAGTCATTCAGAACAAGCTAAGAACCATATGATTTCATTCATATATGGAATATAAAACTAAAAGTAATGAACAAGAAAAACAAACAAGCAAAACCCAAAGACACAGACAATAGTATGGTGTTTCCAGAGGGAAAAGGGAGGGGTGTAGTAAAAGGTGAAGGGAGCCAAATTTATGGTGATGGAAGATGATTTGACTTTGGGTGGCGGGCACACCATGCAATATATAGGTCATGTATCATAGAAATGTACACTTGAAATCTATATAATCTTATTAACCAATGTCACCCCAATAAATTAATAAAAAAATAAAATGAAATGAAATAAAAGTTTAGTATTCTTTCAATCAAGGAATTTGGCTTTAGAGAATGTATTCAATAGATATGTGAATAAATGTGTGACCTGATACCCCTCTACAGTCATTCACTTGAGCATTGTTTCTAGTAGCAAAAGATGTAAATCAGCTGAAATGTCCTTCAATACATGATTATTCTAATCAATAGAAATTTCACTCTATGGAATACCTTACATCTACAAAAAAATTTTAAGCTCTTTGTGTACTAACATAGAAAATTTTCCATTATACTGTATATCTAAGTTAAAAAATACAGAACATTACCTATATCCATTCTGTTTAGAAAAAGGCAAAAATTAATCATCTAAATTTATGTATGCCTAAAAATGCATTAAAATACTGGAAAAGTGGGGGAAGTATAAAGACAGGTAACTGAGCATAAATAAAGTAATGAAAAAGAGCTTTTACTGTATATCTCTTTATACTTTCTGCTGTATGAAAGCTTTTTAAAAACCATATAATGAATATGCATCCGTTACACAAATATATATGTACTGCAGACAAATACAACTCATACAATATATTCCTCAACAAACAACTTATATATGTTATATAAAATGTATTTATTCATATTCAAATATCTTTTATTCAAATTTGTGTTGAATTCATATT
>PVJD01001657.1:0-250733 GCA_004026545.1 Mormoops blainvillei
CTTACTAGTTATGGGCACTGATATTTTGACTATGTTCAGAGAGAGACGAGGATGAAGCCCAACGCAAGAGCCCCTAATGCCGTCGGCTCCTGGTGGGCAGCAGCGTCTACACTCCTGCGCTTTGTTACTTCTGCAACTTGGCTAATTATGTTACCAAGAAAAACTCATTTTACATAGGCTAATTAAAGCCATGTATTAGTACATGCAAGTGATTCCATTATAGAACCAGTAAATACTTATTTTAGTATTTATGTGTAAAAATTATTGTAATTTCATAGCAATAAAACTTTGTGGAATTATAACCTTATTATCCCTAAAAAATAGGTATTAAAGTATTGAAGTGTTTTCTTCTTATTTCCAATACGATTAACTATAAGAATGGAATGCCTTTTCAGGGAATTCAGTCAGTGAGTAATTTAGATTATGATTAATTCAGATTAACTAGTAGTTACTCATGAAAGTAATTACTATATTCAATTTAATTATAGATAAAAATAAAAGTAACCTTAGAAAGCTATACATTTGGTAAGCTACGTGATATGATAAGCAACATGAAGAAATGGAGTATAAAAACAATTATTCTCGAGTCTATTCTTTTATTGGTTAAGTACTGACTTCGCTATCGCCCAGGATGTGTTGTTTAATTTGCTAGCCTCAGTTGAAAACTAGCACAAATCTGGGGCCGTGCAGAGAGAGGAAGGTGCCTTTTGCCCTGCTCTGATTTGAACCAGGAAAGTGCATCGGGCAGACCGTTGAACCTTTTGTGTATCAGTGTCTACATCTGCTAATTGAGAAGATTCTCTGAACTCATTTCTAGAATATTTATCTAAATAACTGAGTATGTTTAGGAAAAATATTCTTGGCTGTTTTATATTATCTATTGTCAGTTAAGATATTTTGTGGATATAGCACTGACCATTTAGTTTACATCCGACTTCTCTATTTTCATCCTTGGGGCTTCTTTCTACCCTCAGTGACATAGCTTCTGCAAAATGTCATGTCTTCCCAGAGACAGACACATCTCTTAGAATTACCACTAGATTTGCTAATAAGTTAATCTCTGACCTCAGACAAGGGAATTGTTAGTAATAAACCGAATTAATAAGTAATATAAAGTATAGAGGTAATTACTATATATAATATAATGTATAATATAAAACAATATTGAATTAATATTGTTTAATGAACACCTGAATTAATATTGGTTGTCTTAATCTCAAAGTTTACTTTATGAACTGAGCTCAATAAATATGTTACTTAAGAAGTGCAGTGCTAAGTGATCAAGTTCAAATGACTTCCTGCTTTGGTTCCTTGGGTATTTCTTTAGTTATTTCTATACCTTCGGGGAATATAACAAGCTTAAAGTTGTCAAGTTCAGTGCAATAAGGTCTGGCCATGAATTGTTTGAAACTGACTGGTTTGAGGCCTTCAAGGACCTGGTGAATAAGAAAGATTAAGATGTAGAAATTATAATCAATAAATATTTTTTACAAGTACTTTTAAATTTGCAAAAAAGTCTAAGATAACTAAAACTATTTAACAAAAGAAGGCCAGCTGTATCCTAAAAACTACATTTCATGACATATTTTGACTACCACCCTATTAAATGTGGTTAATTTTTAAAATAGTGGCATCACAAAAGACATTTATTTTATATATATAGTATTAATCTGTTCTTCAGTGACTTTTTGAAAAACAGAGATTGTGGACTGTTACTATTTCTGCATGGAGTGTAGTAAACCCCGCCACAACCTATGATGTTTTGTATGTGTCTTACTTAAACCTTTTGAAAGTGTTTCAATACAAAAATTTTTTAAATGCACAACCTACAAAGGGACAATTTAAGGTCAGATTAACAATGTAAATAAAGCTCCTTTATCATAGTAATTATTTCTGTCCTCAGCATCTAGCATATCCAATGCCATAAAAATAGTGGAATATTTTAAAAATAAGGAAAATTCTGCAGCTTTATAAGATTGTGAACCTGAGATGTTCAACTGCAAAAGATGACATACATTATGAGTGAAAGAGGAATAAATGAAGAGGACACTCTAAAAATAGCTAAAATTGAATAGTTACGGAAGAAATGCAGAGATGGAATGGATCATGCATTTGCAGTGATATGAAGTGAAGACAGGGACTACGAACCGTGAAAGTCCAAAATAGCCAACCTGGGCTACAGTGCAAGAGCGATTTCTCAAAAGGTTTTTGGTGCGACTCTAACGCTTAATGCAGCTCTTCTCTTCCAGCCTTCCCTTCTCTGCAGTTTGGTCTGTGATGCCCAGCAGCTAAGAAGTTAATCGGACTTGCACCTCTTAGATCATTTAATGAAACAATGACACAGTCTGTTCATTTATTTCATTCAATAAATATTGATTGAAAAGCTAATAGGTTCTACATGCTTTAGTAACATTAAATAAGACTAAGTTCCAGGAGAAAAATAGGACATTTGTCAAAAGTGGAAATAGTTACCTGAAATAGCAGGCAGCTACTAGAAAAAAAGCCATACAACCTTCATAGGTGAAGTGATTTCCGTTTCCTTCTCCCCAAGTGGAATTCGAAGAGTGTCTTTTTCCATAAATGTATACTACCCTAATTAATCACTGATCAGGGTTTATAAATTAAAAACTTGGGTTGAACAATGGTTACAGTTTTAAGAGTATACTTCTCCAGAAATGTAGAGGAGTTAGAGGTCTTTTCATCAGCCTCATACCACTGAACTCTATTCCTTTTCAAGACACTAGCTTTAAGGATTGTTGAGGCAGAGTTTGTTGTCTGGAATCAAACATTATTTCTGACTTGTGTGGCTTTTTCACAACTCCACTATAAAATGATCTCCAAAACTATCTTTATACAAGTCAGTGGTTCTATAAGTACAAAACGAATGATGTTTAAAGGGTCAGATTCTCCCAACTGTGTGTATGGCCTCTTCACTGCCATTTGGCCTTAAGGTCAGCTGCAAAATTTATCTGATTTTCCTTCTCATGTCCTAGGACACATTTTAATAGAGTTTATCTCCAAGAATTCAGTCAAGCAACAAGCTTTAGTTCCAGACTTTAGAGGGAAAGAAATAGAAAAAAAAAAAAAAAAGAATTGGAGAGAACAGCACGTAAGATCTAAGCGTCTCTGTTAAATAATATTATGAAAGCTGTTTCTAGAATTGTAATATAAGAAAAATTGTTAACTCATATTATTTCTAGGAATATAGGGCAAACCATTCAGAAAACTTCTTACTCTAATTCTAAGGTCTTATTTTGGATCATCTGAGTTTATTTTCATAATTTTTAAGCCATGATTCTCATGGTTTTAAACTGTTAATAACTCTACCATCTCTTCCTGCTGAAATACAGTTTGAAACAAATACAAGATTTTCAGAAAAACAATAGTAATTTAATCACCCAGAATATATTTTCATTAAATTTATCAGTTTATATTAAAATAATGAATAATATTACCAATTATAATGAAAGGTCATAATTATATAGGAAAATAAACAAATGATATAAATAACAATTTTAAAAACAAAAAAATAGGAATTTGTGTTAAATTTTTGAAAGGAAACTCAAATGGAACTATAGTTATCATTCTTACCCATTAAATCAGACAGCATTAAATAGAAAAATATCACCTACTTCTAATGAGGACTGAAAACAGATTCTCTTTTCTGAGGAATGTACATCATACAAGCTACTTTGGAATGAAATTATGCAGTCTATTAAATTTTTAAAAATATATATCTTTTGATTTAACATCTTCACTTCTGGAGATCTATAACAAAAATAAATCTCTATGTTTTAAGGATTTGTGTACAAAATGCTTAATGAAGCATTATTTGCGGTGTTAAACCTATAAACACTGTAAGTGCCCTTTAGCAGAGGAATAGTTGTGATAGATATGAAATATCTATCATGTAATATACAACCACAAAAAGAATGAGTTAGAACTACTCTTGTTGACAAAGACTTTCCATAATGCATTGTCAACTGAGAAGAGCAAAAAGTAGAGAAGTCAGTATAAAACTAGTGAAATGTGTGTGTGTGTGTTTGTCGTTTTGCATTAGATTATATGGGAATGGAGAAATATATAAAACAATTGGACTAAGTTGGTACTCTGGCTACCTGGTCAACTTACTACCTGAAGAGAGAATATTAATAGAGAAAGTAGGCCTGCTCAGTTGGTTAGAGCATCATCATGTTATGCCAAGTTGCTGGTCTGATCCAGTCCAGGGCACATACAAGAATCACCCAATAAATGCATAAATCAGTGAAACAACAGGTTGACGTTTCTCTTTCTCTCTCTAAATATCAATCTATATATATATATATATATATATATCCCTACTTTCTCTTTTAATTATTTATATTATATTATATTATGTATAGCTAGATAGTAACACTGCATAAAAGACAAATAAATGCACATACACAGGTACAATACTATGTATAATGTCATCTCATGCCTACGAGTTTGTATTTTTATGAATATTTTTGAAAAAATGAAAATAGCTTTAGAAAAGAATAGCCATCAAAAGTTATCATTGACTTTTTCTTTTTATTTCCTTGCTTATTAAAAATATAATAAAACATTTGCTGTATAATTATATCATAAGTTGGAGATGATGAGATAAATTAAAATTATTATTTTAAAATTAAAAAGAGGGAGGAAAGGTTAAACTTTGTTGCTTTGCTTCATTAATTTTCATATATCACTGAATTCCCAGAACAAAATTAATTTTAAAACATATGATGCAATTTAAATATATCTGCTACTTTTTAAAAGATTTTATTTATTTAGTTTTAGAGAGAGGGGAAGAGAGGGAGAAAGAGAGGGAGAGAAACATCCATGTGTGGTTACCTTTCTCACAAACACACCCCTGCTGGGAACCTGGCCCGCAACCGAGGCATGTGCCCTGACTGGGAGTCTAACTGAAGACCCTTTTGTTTGCAGGCGGACACTCAACCCACTGAGCCACACCAGGGGGGCTATCTGCTATTTTTTTTACAGCTCAGAGAAATTAAAAGATGAAGCTATGGTAGGTATCTCAGATGTAAAAGCTTCAAATCACTGCCTTAAACTTCTTCTTTGTTAAATTTATTGATTTGAGAGAGAGAGAGAGAGAGAGAGAGAGAGAGTAACATCAATTTGTTGTTCCACTTACTAATACATTCATTGGCTGATTCTTGTCTGTGCCCTGACCGGAGATGGAGACAGAACTCACAAAGTTGCCCAAGGGGACGATGCTTTTACCAACTGAGCTACCTGGCCAGGGCCGCCGCCTTCGATCTCTAGTCTCATAACATGCTTCTGAGAAACACTGGGTAGGAGTGTGCAGGCACGAAAGCTCAGTAGCATGACAGTTTCTAAATTTACAGATACATTATGCGGATTTATTTATGCAATTTTATTTCTATGCAATAGATGAGGCTTTGGTGAGACAGAACAAAACAGGGGAAATCTTAAGGGAAAAATGAAGACACAGGAATCTCAATGGAAAAACTAAGAAACTATTGATCTTTATTAATTTGTCTACTTTTTTGTGGACATAGGCATTAAAGAAAGATATTCTTAAATAAAAGTGTGGGTGACAACTCATTTTAAGAAACCATCCTTGAACACAAAGCCTCTCCTCTTTACTTTAAATGTCGCCCTGTGCATTCTGATGACTACATCCATGTACTGGGCGGGGTGGGTACCCCAAGTCTACGGGGACGGAAGCATCTACTGTTGTGACTCTTCCAGACCTTGTCTTGTGTTTCTCCTCATCTGTCTGTTCATCTCTATCCTTTAACATGATCCTTTGTAACATTATCATAAAGAATGACTAGAATGTGAGTCCTTCTAACAAATTATCTTACTCAAGGTCATGGACACCCCGAGTATGGTCAGTCTGTCAGGAATACAAGTGACAATCGGGGCTTGCGACTGGTATCTGAAGTGGGAACAGTTTTGTGGGGCTGAATTCTTAACCTGTAGAATCTGACACTAACTACAAGTCGATGTTGTCAGCGACAACTGAATTGTGGGACATGCAGCTGGTGTCACAGAATTGCCTGATGCGTGGACAGCCCACACGTCTGGTGTCAGAAGAGCTGCGAGGTGTTAGTGGCGTGAGAATAAAAGGAGCACACAGAAGTGGGCTTTTTTGTTTGTTTGTTTGCTTGCTTGCTTGCTTTGTTTTCTTACTCCACGGCATTGCAAGTCCCAACTCAGTGAAGGATAAAGAGCGATAATTTGTCACATTCATCGCTAAATCATGGGTCTAATTGCAACAGTAGGCATGAGATACTTGCTCTTGAGTCACTGAACTAACACCCCGAGATGAAGCCTGTGGTGTGACCGGGTTGCTGCATTGGTGCTCCATCTGGAACAGAAGATTACAGAGGAGGGAGGTTGACATCGCACTCCAGGGAGTCCTGACTAATTGTGAGCAGCAATAGGAAGTGACTAATAATTTGCCACTGATAATATTTAAAGTGACAAAATCTGGAAATGCTTTGCTTTTAAAAAATCATTAATTAAATAATTAACCATGCATCTCCCACATGCTAACGCCATGTTCTTTGTACGATAAGGTTAAAAAAGAATGTTTGGGAACTACTTCAATGCCAAGTTAAAGTTGGGCCCCTCCCTTTGTTGTATGCTCTGGTGGGTAATAAAATGAGCTCCTTGAACAGGGAAGGGGGTGGTGGACGGTATGTTTTCTGAGCACCTGTGTACTGTTGAAGGGCTTCCCGGGTAACTGGCAGAACTGAGTGAGTTCTCCTTGTTGTCTTGCTGATCACATCTGGAAATCTACCAGAGGGGCGTCCTTCACTTAGAAGAACAAAGCCAGGAGTGCCGTTCTCAGAAGATGGACCCACATATGAAAAAGCCTGAAAGCGTAACTCAATATCACGTCCTTCAAGAACTTGAAGCAATGAACTTTGACTTGCAGGAGAATAAATACCGGCACTGTGAGCTGTACATGGTTCAGGGAATGAGCGGGGCGCTGCCAGCTGCGCAGGAATACAGAAGTGTTATACAATTCTATTCCCACTCATTTCTAAGAGCTATTGTGATGAACAAATGAAAAAACAACCCTAGAGTTATTTATAAACCTAAAATGTGTTGTACAAGTAATAATTACCCAAAGATTCTTTGCACAGATTGTTTCAAGCCAGAGAGAGATATAAAACTATAACCATGTGATAATTTTCCATCAATCCATATTATTGGAACTGTTTCTTTATGTTGAGAATTATGTATAATTTCTTTCTTTACATAAATAAAAATACATTTTAATACTTATTTTAAAAACATGGTTTATTGCTTAGCCATTGCCAGTTAGACCATTGGTTTCCAACTAAGCTGAACGAGGATTATCCGGGAAGCTTTTCAAAATACAAATATCTAAGCTCCTCCCACACTAGTCAATCAGAATACCTGGGGTTAGAACCTGGACACCTCTGAGATTTGTTTGTATGTTTTGTCAACTGCCCTGGGCCGGGGATTGTGCTTAGGAACCTCTGAATGACACCATACATAGCCAAGGATATATGACAGAGCCATTTGGGATTGGGGGCGGGTAGAACTTGCTGATATTTTTGAAAACATGTCTTTTGATAACCGTAGATAGCTTCCTAGTTTTTGTCATTATCACATTGTACCTCCTCTGCCTGAAATACTGCCATTATATCTGATTCTACTTCTTTTTTAATTCAAATCATCTTTTTCCTAACTGTTTAAGGTACTAAGTTCTTTCCATCATTATTCCTTAACTCACTTTAAGACTTGCATTATAAATAAGGTTATGAAATAGTAACAAACTAAGAACTAAGAAGTAAAATAAGTAGATAAGATAAAGTATGACCTGCATATTTACTATTATTTTAAAATAATATTCTTATTTACTTAAAAAAAACCCACAAAATGACTTAATGGAAAAGGTGTCTACACTCAAGGACAATATATTTTCTCTAATGTGATCTTGGCTACTACAATTGGATTTTAGCACTATTCTACTTTAAAAACTTAGATTACGGGGTGTTCTGAGATAAGGGAGAAAGTCATTGAAAATAAATATTTTTATCTGTCAGGCAGTATGCCAACCACTTGAGACTTGATTAAATCAAGCTTCTGAAATGTTAGTCGATTTGCCAAGGTCACAAAGCAAGTGAGTGGCAAGTCATGATTTGAATCCAGATCTGACCAACTCAAAGCTCCCATGGGAAGTAATTAATTGCAAAAGCTTGAGCTTGTTAAAAAGTAAATTTTCCACTTTTCAACTGCCTTCCTTATTAGTTTCATTTTTTAAAATGTGTTATTCCAACCAACAAAATGACTTTTGTAAGGTCTCTTTATAAAATTGGGCAAATTTTTGTATTGCATCTAAAATGCTAACTCTGTCAACGGATGAATTAACTTAAAAATGTGACATATGTATTTATATATCCATACATCTCCCACTGGAATATTATTCAGCCATGAGAAAGAAGGAAATTCTGCCATTTGCAACAACATGGATGAAAGTTGGGTGCATTATGCTAAATGAGATAAGTCAGACAAAGACAAATACTGTAGGATCTCACGTATATATGGAATCTCAAAAAGCTGAACTCAAAGAGCAGAGAGTAGAAACTTGGTTACCATCGGGGAGAAGGGGATTGGGGAAATGTTGTTTAAGGGGACAAGCTTTAAACTAACAGATAAGTAAGTTCTGGAAATCTAATGTATAGCATAGCGATTATAATCAACAATACCATATAAAAACTTCAAATTTGCTAAGAGACTATATCTTCATTGTTCTTATCACACACAAAAAAGAAATTATAATTATGTGACATGACAGAACTGTTAGCTAGACCTATGGTGGTAATCATATTGTAGTATATAAATGTTTCAAATAAACATGCTTTATACCTTAAACTTATACCATGTTCTGTTTCACTTATATTTTCATTTTAAAATAAGGTGATTGCTATACTCCCTGCATTTTTGTTAAGAAAGGAGGTTTTTTTTTTATGGAAATAAGAAATAAAAAGAGAAAAGAGGTTAAAAACAGCAGGTATAGTGTGGTAGTAAAAAGAAGAGAAATCAGGATGTTGGATGACTGAACAATACACAGTGTGATGCCTTCTATAACCACCAAGTAGTGCTTTTGGAAAAGTACCCTAATTTCACTGGATGTTGAAAATGGATATTTTAATCAATTAACATAAAAAATTCTCATTACTTTTTGATGGGATATAACAGAAGCAGCTACCCACAGACACAGGAGTTCAGCGAAATGCACCAAGAGAACGTAAATTCACGGTAATTCGCATAAATCAGGATGAGGCCTAGGGTTCACTGAGGCTGTGGAACTCAGTGTTTCAAGCTACATTTACCTCTCCTCCAACGGGCAGGCGCTGAGCAGCCGACTGCTCGATTGCATCCAAACAAATCAGAAGAAGGCTCACTTGATTGATTCGTGATCAAATCTCAAACAATTGATTCAGCTAATCAAGACGCTAGAACGTCAATTTTCTTTTTGAGTTAAATTTGTGAGTACTTTTATTAGGAAACGAATGTTATAAACTGCCTGGACCACAAATGGGTTATCGGGATTTTGCCCTTCTCAGCCAGAACTGAAAATAAAGGTCCTGCTTTGAAAGCAATTCAACTTGATAACTTTCAGAAGACCAGAGGCACGTGTATCACATTTATGCTGCTGAAATTTGCCGTTGTCACTGTTACTAAGACGGGTTTCACTCACTGGCTGACATTGAGTTACAGAGCAATGAGGCCTGTAAAGAAAGGCGCAGACAAGCTTTATTGATACAACGCGAGTAACACTGCAAACTAATGACTTCTGTCTCTTTAAATTATGGCGGGCAAGGATTTGATCTGCAAGGCGATCTCTTTCGAATAGCCCATCAACATCCCCTCCGCCACCATCAGCATCAGCATCACTTTGCACCCTGGCCTTTATCGAGACTATCTGTCTGGAGGCCTTCGACTTGGGGCTGGGTTTTAACTTTGAAATATTACAATGTCTACAATAAATTAGAAACTATGTTTTTACTGGATTTTGCTTTTAGGCAAAATTTGTGAAATTTTCTCAAAAAAAATAATAGCACATGTAAATTCCAGACTGGTCAGAGACCAAGTAAATAAAATTCATACTTACTACAGCTTCTGTCCCCATCCTCTGCCCTCTCCAAACCAAACAAGGCGTCTTATTTCTCACAATTCAGTGGTGACGTGAAGGACCCACTGGAGGACCCTGATTTCCATTCTCATATTTTCTTTCCTTTTCCTAAGTTCCTTAACTTCCAGTGTAATTTGCTTTTCAATCTTTTTTCATTGGGAGTCCTCAGCTAAACTGTTAAATCCTTTTAAACAATATAGGTATGCCTAATGTTGACATGATGTCAATTTTTAAAATAATCTATTTAATTTAGGTCTTCACCTAGCCCTGAATTGGCATTCACATTTAAAATAAACCTCCCAAGCATTCACCCAAATAAACAAGGATGTGGGAATTCTGCCTTCACCCTGTAGGGCAATAAAAGTCCTATTTATATTAATGTCAGTCCTATGACACCTACCACAAGCCCCTACCTGCCCTTGTTACCATAGGTAGTTAGCTAATCATTCATAAGAAAAGGGAGGAAAGGGAATTAGACATTGAGCTTAATAAACAGGAAAACACGAGCCTCCTGTCCTTGTGATTCTGTGGAAGAGCCTGATTTCGACCAACCAGATTTGGTGAGCCAGCTGGAGGAGGGGAAGGTGTGGAACACCGTGAGAACTGGAATGCTGCCTCCCTGGGCTGGGAGTTCGATTCCTCAACTCTCTCTCTCTTTTCTCTATGCACTCTATCAGGGGATCAGGAGGAAAACAATTACAAGGACCCCCACGCAGGAGATTGTGGGGTGGCAAGACAGTTTATTCAGGTGGAAATCTGCCCCTGGGTTTCCAGTGTCCCATCTCCCTCTGTCCCACCATGGAAAAAGCCGAACTGTGTCTTCAGCAAGGCCAAAGCAGAAGCTGGCATCCAGAGTTCCTGCTTCATATTAAAGCTTAGTCATTTTGGAGCCCACACAACGTGTCCCAGGCTCTTGGAGCTGCTAGACCCAAATAGTCACCTGGAGAGAGAATGCCCAACACACAGGGCAAGTGTGTTACCAGGGGCACAAGAGAGAGAGCACGTCTTTGTGTCCCTGGGATTATATTAGCTTGGGGTTTGGGATGCACTAGGTGCTTTTTCGATGGAGCCAATAAAGTCTCCAAGCTTTGCAGGCTACCTGATGGGCCACCCCCAACCAACCCATTGTTCCCCAGGCTAGATAGACAAGCTTCTAAGGTCAAACAGCTCCCTCTGCACCCCCCAGTAATCCAGTACCAGAGTGGGAGAAGGGAGGAGTATTAATCCCCTTGGCAGAGCAATTCTGTAATCCCCCCAGAGTGTGAAGCTATAGCTTCCCCGCGAAGCAAACTAATATTCCCCAGTCTATTAAGAGTGATGTCTAATCCCCTTTGCTCCCCTTTCTTATTCATAATTAGTTACCTACAGAACTTGAATTCCTGTGAGGGCCCAGGTTTGTGTGTCACTTGTCCTTGGCAGAAGTCAATTCTGTCACCCTCTCACTCTGGCTTTCTGTTTCTGTGATCCACTTCTCATGAAGGGGCTGGACAGGCTCAACCTCAAGGGTGTTTCTGCAGGCAATGGCCCTGGAGGTAGTGAGATTGCTAGACTGGATGTCCAGGGGGCATCCTCTTGGACTATAACACTGCCCATCGCTGACATACCCTTCATCCAGAGCCTGCCCCCACGCCCTGTATAACAGTCCCACATCCGCCCACAAATAGAGAACCTCCTTCTGCAGGCCCTCAGCTCCCAGTTGCTTAAAAGCAACAGAAAAAAATACAGAAAGAAAAGAACAGGTGAAAAAGCACATCTCAAAAACAGTCTTCTTGCACAGAACAATCCCAACACTTAAGAGAAAATACAAACTCTCTGGAGGGAGTAAATTTAACAGTAGCTCAACGTGATACGCAGGCACCATTTTCCTTTATTATGTTGAGGATTTTCATCCTTGGGAGCAGAGTGTTTCGGAGAGAAGCCTTTAGTGCTGTGGTCTCTGCGGTGCCGGAGACCTGGCCGGGCCGTGCTGCCCTCGGAGTTAATCTCCGAGCTGTATTGATGCCTTGGCTTCTGCTAAGACAGACTTGGCATTTTCTTTATCTTCCATGACAATGTTTCAAAAATGTTAAGGCTGTGAAAAGATAAACTGAGGCATGGGAAACATTTTAACAGTTTATTTGTGCAAAATCAATTCGAATTTGGAAGTACCATGCTGGAAATAGCTAGAAGGACTGCACCAGTGGGAGCTCTGGGGGAGACTTTCATAGAGAAAAGCCAGAAGCAAAGTAAGGAAATTTTTGTTTGGCTGCAGCGTAAAGCCTGGTTGGCTGTTTGTGATGGGTGTTTTTGGTGTTTGGGTTTTGTAACCTTGAGGCATTTATATACAAGCCCAGACTTTGGTTTGCTTACTTAGGCCACGTCGTAAGAGCCACATCAGTCTCATAGCCCCCTTGTTTCATTAATGTCACAAGGCCAAGTTTTAGTCAAGGGCCTGGGAGTGAACTTCTTTTGCTGATGGCTACACCTGGAAGGAGGAAGCAAACTACCTAGAAGTAGAGACTGAGTTTGGAGAGAACAGTGCGACATGTGGCACCACAAGGATGCACGTCATGCTTGTGTCTCCCCAACACATACAAAAGGCAAATGGTGGACCACAGTTTCCTGATGAGTTCTGAGTTCCGAGTCAGCGTTACCAATGTTGAAACATAGGTCACCTGCAGAATGTGCAACCCTGTCCCCTCTTCAGGTCCAATAACAACCTTAGCACCCTTGTTTCTGCCTGCTTCTCTCTGGCTGCTGCAGCTCTAACAACCGAGTAATACTCTTTGGAGCCAAGACAGTGGGACAGTAATTTGTTTTTGATAGCTGGATCTAGTTGCTTCTCTGTGACCTAAGCTTTCCAATTCCTACGGCACTTGGTTCAGCCAATAGCCTCAACTCCATGTTCTGGTTTAAGGGAAAACTGATTGGCTTTTTTTCAAGCACAAGCATAGGTAGAGTATGAACTTCTGTACCTTCGCCTGGGAACTCTCAAAGGTTCACTCAGATGCGTATCAATAGCTCTATGGTCACAAAAATAATTTAAATAGCTTGTTGCTTTGTTCTTTTTCTTTGGCCTTAAAATAGTCATGCTATCGAGCACTTTCAAATTAATACATTCAGATATTTTGTTCAGAGAAAAGGTTTTACTTTCTTTATGCTTCTCTTTGTCATTCTTTTTCAGACTGCTCAGATGCACAGGCAGGGGACTGTAAGGCATTTTAGAGTCCAGGAAGGGTCAGCTGAGAACCAGATGCTTGGGTGACATTTAGCTGTCAGTGGACAGAACATTCAATAGATTTAAGGGGAATCAAGCACTTTCTTTTTTATTTTCCTATAACGGCTAAAGAAACAGAAAGAAGAACAAGGTTTAAAAAAAAGAGCAAATGTGTATGTCATCAGCTAAAAGAAAAGGGGTTAGTACACTTCCAAGTACTTGAAATGCTTCTTTTAATGGTATTTTTTTTCTTCTCCTGGCTCACGTTTAACTCTAAAATCAGTGTTTGATTGATTTGTGTGGACCCAAGTAAATTAGGTCATTACTGATGAAAAAAAGTATCAGCTATTTTTTTTATAAATTTAAGAGCTATATTTTTATGTAAATGGTCTAAATATTAATCATGTTTATTTCTCTTATGGACATAGAGTAGAGATAAAATTTGCTTTGTCTTTTTTCTCTAGGTCCAGTGACAAATGAGTTTCAGTTCTAATTTTCTCTTCTCACCGCTCATGGCCACAACTAAATGTTTTCAAATGCATTTTAAAAAATGAATCATATTTTAAGAATATGAACTTTACTAAAGCTTTTAAAATTGGATCTTTTATGCAATTACAGTCAAGCTACTGGGAAGAACAGTCTGAGATTTTCAAACCAGCAATATGAGAACAAAAAAAGGTTTAAACCAATAGCATAAAGAGAAAGGTCTCATCATTTATTATATGAATGAAGTCCAATAATAGAAATTGACTTAAGACCCAGCACATACTTTGTTTATAGGAGACTGTTGAATGCCAGCTAGTAAATGTGTAAGGAGTGCTGGAATTGGAAAATCATTTTACAGCCATTACGGTAACGATTAGTTCAGGCAAGAATCATCAATGCACATGAAGTCCAGGGCAATATTTTGATGAAAAATGGGCTGTTTGCATGGTCTTAAAGTGTCTCTGCATGAATGATTTGTTAGCTGCACACAAAATATTCTAACTATACAGTGGAGAAATTCGATGGCATCTTGACAAAGCAATCAAAGTTAAAATCAACAATGAGGAACAGGCAACAGTGTGAACCCCAGATGTGATGGGGTCTGGAATTCATAACCTGAATGTGATTATCAAAAAACACTGGACAAAACCAAAAGGTATAATTTTTTCTTAAATAAAAAAGAGTGTTATAAAAGACAAAGACCCTGTGAAGTATTCTAGATTATTTTATATTTAAGAACAGGGAGATGTGAAAACTAACTACAGTGACTTGATCTCAGACCAGGTTCTGTGCTAGAAAGGAAAGAAGTTATAAAGCACATTAATGGGTTACTTGAAAAATTGGAATATAAATGGTTGATTAAATGAGAAGATTTCATGGATGTTAACTTTCCTGAAGTTGGTGACTATGCTGTGGTTCTGTTAAAGAATATCCTGACACTTACAGAATATACATGGATATATTCACAGAGAAAGAGAAATCAAATGGAAAACAGGACCGGATAAAAATGCTAAAAATAGATAAATGTGAGTATCTTTTACCTTATTTCTTAAATTTCCTATAAATTTGAGAACATTTTCAAGTAAAATGTTATTGTTGGCTAAAAAGTCTCTTATACTGGTGTATAAACACACACACACACACATTTGGCTCTATATTTAGTTTTTATTTTTCTTTAATACAGAATCCGTATTGTACAGATTACAGTCACTATAGAGATGTTTGTTTTGATTCAGGTCAGAAGAAGCTGGCCAAGAGATAACACATCCTAAGGGCATAAAACACCTTGAAGGAACACAAAAGCTTAGCAAGTAACATGTGCAGAGATTCTGAGTATAACGTAGTATCTGAAAATAAAAGTCTAATGGGGTAAAGAAATGCTATTAGCAAAAATCTAAAGCAGGTCTTCCTGAAATCTCCTGGTGCCGGGCCTCCAGCCATCCTCCCCTGGGACGACTTTGACAGTGGAGCGCAGGGAAGAATGACAGTGTCCTCTGCCCTCTGTAAACACAAGGCCACGCTATACCTTAAGCAGTCTGAGTCATGACTGAATCAGGGAACAATGGGGCTGTAAAAAGAAGAGCTGCAATCGCGTGCCCAATGGGTGTCTGGAAAAGGGAAAGAAGAAAAGATATTGTGCATCATGTGATCATTCACATGACCGCTGACCACGCCTGCTTAGAACATCCACTGAGACCCCTAAAACTGTGGTCTCAGGGCAATAATACCCGTTAACTGCCACAGCTGCGATCGTGTTTAATACCCACCGGCTGATGATTTCTTGGGAGGCTTACTACATACAACCACATGTGAAGTCTACATCCACGCACTTGCCTACGAGAAAAGCAAACCATCAGTCCAATTGAGAGGCAGACCCAAAATATCCGTATGCACTAAGGCAGATTTTCTTAGGACTTTTTTTTTTTTTTTAACATTCATAAATACGAAGGGCTCAAAGCAGAACAGAAAATCAATGGAAGCTGGGAGGAGAATGCAAGTCTTCTGGCTTTGCAATCAAATGTTCCGCCTGAAGAGTGCCGCTTTCAGAAATATAAATAAAAAACAATGAAAAGTATTCATCCCAGAGACACTGTTCCTCTGCTTCCCCTCAACCGACACTACAGCAAACACTGAATGTGGCGCTGTGCTCTCCGTTAGCGATCACACCAATACCCACTGAGAAGGAAGAAGGAAAATCTCATTGGATTTTAATCACATAGCTGTAGAAGAGCTTCAGAAAGATTTTCCCTGTAGAGGACTGTTTGGAGAATTAAAAAGAAGGAAGATCGGAGAAAGGGAGGTAGATTCCGGGTAGGAGGGTTAAAAAATATATATTGAGAGGAGAGAGTTTATCTGAGGGGAAGAAAGACAAAAAAGGAAAAGAAGGGGACAAAGCTCTTAAGGAAAGAATTTATTATGCCTCTGATTTTGTGGAATTGATTTTTAAGTCATATTCCATCTAGGCTGTCCATTGCAAAGAAATAAAAAAAAGAAAAAGAAAAAGAAAAACACTGAAGTTTTGGAAAGAAGTGCTTCTCTGTATAATAGAAGGTATTTTTTAAAATTTCCCATTAAAGTATAATGAAGTAGTGAGGCAAGAGTTAGTGTGCCAAAGAGTCATTGCATTTATATAAAAGAGCAAAAGGTCGTTCCCTAAGTTTCTCCAGTGATTAACTAAGCTCACATATATGTATTTAGAAATGAAATGTGTACCTTTTCGTGAGTTCAAGTTATAAAAACAGTAACTTAAACCCCACTGCTCAAAAGCCTTGGCTAATGAAAAAATAATGTTGTTATTCCTTAGATGCTAAGGGTTAAAGATATTTAAAAAGAAATGTAAAAAAAAAATACTGGACTAAAATTTTATATGATATCAATTTTGTGATGGGCCATTTTACCATGAAGTTACCCTAAAGCGGGTAGGGTTAAATAAACTTAAAATGTCCCCTTGTGTTGTTTATGCAAGGATGTGGGGACCCTCTCGTAATCGCCTGGTACACGGGAGTGTCTGACCTTTACTGATGACAAACTTAGAAGGAAGAGATGGACCTACCGAACACATAGCGTGCCCAGCCTTAGCCTGAGTGGGCACCAATACTCTCTCGATCCTCTGACTCTTCACCACTGACTCATTCCTCTAAACAGTTTTCATAAAACTTTATTATTCACTTCTCTTTTTATATACCACTGGTGCCTCCCTTCCCTCTGAAAATAGCCTGCCTCTTTCTCCGCTAAAAAAAAACATGAGGTCAGTGGGCAAGACCCTTCCCCACTAAGCTTCTTGGGGTTACCTTAAAAAGATACACTCAAGGCCTAATCCCCAGTACCTGTGAATGTGATCTTTTTTGGAAATAAGTTTTTTGAAACTGTAACGATGAGGTTGGGTCCTAATCCAGTGACTGGTGTCAGTATAAGATGAGGGAAATTAAGACATAGGCACACAGAGAAAAGAATGTCTTGTGACGACAGAGGAAAGGAGCCTCAGAGGGAAGGCGGCCTGTGAAGACAGAGGCAGAGGCTGGAGTGATACAGCTGCCAGAGGAGGCTGTCAATCATCGCTGGCCTGTGCCAGGTGCTGGGAGGGAGGCTCGGGACAGAAGCCTCTCAGAGCCTCCAGGAGCAACCAACAGCACCCACACCTTGACCTTGGACATCTAGCCTCCAACCTGTGAAAGAATACATTTCTGCAGGTTAAGCCACCCAATTTGTGCAACTTTGTTAAAACGGCTGATGGAATCTATTACAGGAGGCAACAGTGTGCTGGGTTTTTAGAACTGAGAAAGTTAAAGTGATTGGCTTAAAGCAAAGTCAAATATGTGTCAGGAGAAGACTATGCTCTCAGATAGTTCTTTCGTGCCATGCAACTCTCACACAGAGAAACTCCAGTTGAATTTAATACATCTTATAATGGCCTGTGATTGACCTCCTGCTTCTGGGTAATAACTAGTTTATCTTTATTTTAATCAATCCACTCTACAAAGAATAAGAGATAAAAACCTTTATGAAAAGCAGAGGTGTTAAGCAGGAGAGCCATAACGTAAAGTCCTGTCACCATTACATATGACATTTCGTAAAATCTCAAGGCGCTACTCAGCAGTGATAATATTATATGCACTGTTGCCTAAGCTGTCACCTTGTTAAGCCACTGTACAAATATACCAGGCCCCACTGAATCTTTAAGGTTTTTTTCACTCTGGCTTTCTGATAGATTTTGAATTTTATTAAAGAAAGAAGCTCCGCTTTTTCATAAGAATACGGGCACACCGATAGTCATTCTGAGGTATATGAAGGAAAAGAGCAGTCATTTCTCATACGCAAGTTATGTGCCAAGCATTGCGATAACATTTTTATTCTATCTTTACAGGTACTTTATGTGGTCCATTTTATTATTTCCAGTTTAAAAAGAATCTGAGTCTCAGACGTGGTGTATAAGTGGTCTTAGGTCGTGTCGGTCACAAGTGGCAGATTTGGGTGGGGTGCCTGTGACCATCCTCCTGAGCTGGCTTGTCACTTGCCATCAAGATGAGAACTTAGTACACAGGCTTCCCCTCCAGGAAGGAAAGTAAAGGAAATGTAGGTTTAAGAAGAAAAAAGACATAACAGTACAGAAACACAAGAAATTGTCCCAGGGTTAAATGAGGTTTTGTTTTGTTTTTTAAAGTTCCAGGAAAATGGTAGAGGAGGCAGGATTAATGTTTAAACAAAGGTGAAGCAATAGCACAGGATCAGAGGAAAATGTGGGTCTTCTTTCCCTGACTCTGCAGTAAATAAATGAGAGGAACATCACAGGGACAAGGAGGTGATCACAGGGTGATTTAATAAAGAATTTCCTGAGACTGTTGTCTTCCTTCTTTCTGAAACAGGAACAGGTGGTAGCCATTGCGTTTGATCTCAAATGAAAAACGGTGACTGTCTCTGTGAAGAAAGTAGGCTACCTGTCCAGAGAGGCCTATAGTGAAGCGGTGGGACCCAACAAAAAAGTAGAGCCTGACAGGACACTGGTTCTGTCCTGTAGAAAGAGAGGGAAAGTCCAGGGTCCACCCCCAGGACAAAGCCCTCCTTTCTGGGCAATGTGGAAGTCCCTGTATTGTCAGCATGCTCCTGTGATGGATGCCGTGTCGTGGCACCATCCCTTTTGGACTGAAGGACTCATTCCCTCTAGGCTGGGAGTGTTACCCAAGACTGGGCTTCTGTTGTCTACACCTTTGGGGGATCCCGTGAGGATAAAGAAAGCTGCTCACCGAAGTCATGTCCCCTTCTGCCAGCAGCCTACCTCCCCTGATAGCTGCTGTAGGAAAATATGAAGACTCAACCCGTTCAGCCCACTTGGAAAACCATGAAGGGCTTGTCCAGTTTTAGAGTTCCTGGTGGGACTGGCAGAAGCTTTGTCAGCATGTCATGTCCCAGCCTCTCCCTCTACAGCCGCCTGTTTGCCTTCCTTCCCCAATAGGAGTTGACCCTGGGATCAATCTCCAGTAAACGTTCTTGTGCTTACTTATGTGGAGACAGCTTTCTGAGAATCCCGACCTATGCCCTCTCTATCCACGTGCCCTACAGGAGATATTTCTGTCAATGTGGTCAACTCACCTGGGAATCCCTGTTCTTTTCCCATTCAACGGAGAGGCCCATTGGAAAACTGAGACTTCTCAACAGTGGGGAAAACAGTGGTGTGAGCCCCATCACAGCAGCCAACAACTTTCATTCGTAAATGCACATGCACAACTATGAAAACCAACATATATTGGAGAAAAAGCGACTCTGTGAAACATAGTCATGAAAAACCACCAGAACAGTAGAGTCCAAAAGAAACAGGTAAATTAGATCCAGATGCGCTCTTCCAAAGCATGTCATTCAGGGACTGAAAAAGACATTTCATGTGTCAGTGGAAATATTATAAACAAAGATAAGGAAAATGATTTCTTAAAAATTTGATATATGATTCCTGAAATTTTAAAAGAAATTCTGAATTGAAAGACTCAATTTTATAAAGGAAATTTGAAAAATCATGCCTAGAAAATGAAGACCACAAAAAATTGGAAAAATCTAGAAATATGAAGAACGGTGGAAGTACAAGAAATCACCGAAGGGAAAAATAGAAACAATGGAAGGAACAAATAATTAAAAATTGCAGACAAAATGTTTTCCAAGCTGAAGAAAGTTGTACGTTTTTACTAGGCAAAGAAAAGCCTCTGAGAATGATTCCTGGAGAAATTATTAGGAACTTTCAGTACTCTGATAGACAACAGAAAAGCATAAATTCTTTAGGAGAAAAAACTTTCTGGGAAAGCTAATACAAAGAATGGACAATTTTGTTAGTGAGCAATGAACTTCGCTTTAAGCCACTGAGGTTTGGAGTTTGTCCCTATTAATAGCTAGTATTATCTTGACATAAAAATCAACGAGATAAATTTGATAAGCCAAGCAACAGAGATTTAAGTAGGTTACTAAAATAATGGAAACCAGCATTAAGTTTAAAAATATTACTACTACTAATAGGACGATGATGGTAATAATAATAAATAATTAATAATTATGATGATGATGATGATGATGATGATGATGGCAACATCCAAAGGCAGAGGAGAAGGACTGGGAGGTTTGTAAATGTGTTAAATTTCTCATCATCATACCAGGGGAGGGGTTGAAGGCGAAGAAGTACTGTAGGAATTTGACAAATTAGAAAACAGATGAGAAGATATAGTTGTTTCCATTACAGTAATAGGGACCATAAAATCTGAAGGCTTAACACTGCGGTCTCTGAAGGGGACAATTGGCAGTAAAACATTTTTGCTGCCCATTTACTGTCTTTTGTACAACCTAGTATCCCTTTTACCATGTGAACCATTACTTTTAAAATCTAAACACGTTTATTCTATTTCTTTTGAAAAGTAATGTATACCCATTCGGTGGAACACTATCCTGCACCCTGTAGATAAACGAAATGAAGTAACACAGCATGTACACAAGGCTAACCTTAATGCATTGGTAGGAGTGAAACAAGATACCCAATGGTGTATGTAAAATGAGCCCAACTGTGTAAATACATTTGTGCAAATGAATAGACATATGTACAAAAGGAGTGGAAAGGGAGGGAGGGGAGAGAGAGAGAGACGGGGTGGGGGGGATGAGAGAAGGCACAGAGCCTCTCCCAGGAGTGAACAGAGACGGGACAACAACAATGACTGTGACAAAGAAGGACCGTCAGTAGTCTGAGGTTTCCAGAGTAACAATTATTTATTCCCCGGGTTTGAAATTTCCTGGGTGTGGATATTAGTGTCAAATACATAAATTTCAAGTTTCTTTAATGAAAAGCATAAATTACCATACTTTTTCATGCTGACTAACAGAGTTACTCAAAAGCACCCCCTGTTATGAATCTCCAGGAATTGGCTTGCTGACATTTTCTTCAGGGGAAAAGCCGTAGTTAAATGTATACCTTTTTAATAAATACGCTTGTTTGTTTGGAGTTTTATTTGAAATAGCATAACACAAGGTTTTTTAAAAATTCAATTTGAGTAGCCATATTGCAGTTGTGATTCAATTTAAAATTAATCATATCCAAATTCCTCACCGGGAATAATTCCTTTTACTCTTTTCGATGCATTTGAATGTAATCTAGTTTCAGTTAGCCAAACTTCTCATCTTTCCATGAACAAGCAGCAGCCCTATAAGTAGGTTGTTTTGCTGTTGGTTTGTTTTATTTTGTTTTCTCCACAGGGAAATTCTGAAAAGACTCGGTGATATTGTTGGTCATAACTGATAATGTTCTGGCCAGTAAACTGAAGCCACATATCTGGTATATCTGGCTTTATTTTCTTCTTACAAGCAACTAAAGGTCACTGACAAAAAGTCAAAATAAAAAAGTGAGTTTGAATAATGCTTTTGGCCCACATGATACAGTGTTTTAGGCTATGAAATAGACTGGCATTTCAGCAGTAGTCCAGAAAGGCTTGCTGGACAGAAGTGCGCTCAGCAAGCAATTTTGAACCACTTTGCAGAGAATGTCATGCTAGGAACAGTCATATACCTGCAGAAGCCTGAGGTCATGTAGTAATTTATAACGGGCAAATCCTCCATTTCTCCAACATATGTTCACTGGCAGTAGGGTGGCAAAAGCTGTCATCAGCTTGTGTTACCGGAGGGACACAGTGTCTACCAGTTCACTGATGGAAGCACGAAGCAATATACCAGATAAAGGCAGCGTGTTGTTTAGGAGAGGGACGTAATAGGGTGCCAGAGTGGTCACAGCAGTGTCCTTGCCTGACACGACACCAACTGCTGTGTAGTGAGCTCTGATGCAGATGTCACATCTGTGTCATTTTGAGCAGTCCCATCATGTCATTTCTGAGCCACCCTTCACATCCAAAGCAGAACACACAATCACCCACAAAGTGGCCCTGGCAGCCTGCTAATTCCCTGGTAATGGAATCACATGCGCTGAAATTGATCCTGCCCTGCTCTGTGTGCCCGGTGAGGAAAGACACCTTGTCATAGGTCACTGATGAAAGATTGGAAACAGAAGAGCATCCACGGCGGTGCTTCTGTGAGGAAGCAGGACAGTGGCCATGACAAAAAAGAAAAGGACTGGGGAAACACAACAGCCTCCGGAAGGTATGCCGTCAACCTTGGTTTCTGGAAGCTAGGGCGCAGACAGGTGAGCCCGGAGTGCAGGTATCAGAGGTGGAGATTTTATAGGAATTTCGGCCCAGGACTCAGTTACAGAGTAGGACAGTCAGCTTCCCCATTAGACTTAAAGTAGTTGCTGCCGATCACCAAAGCCCCTTTCCACCTCTTTCTCTCCGGTAAAGAAATTAAAACTTAGTTCAACTCTGCATTCATCACATGCTCGCTATATGCCTGACAACGTGCAAGGGAGCATGACAATGCAAAATCAGACTGACACGCTTCTTTCCTGAGGGACTTGAGTAATTTTGAAATGACATGATCCATGAAATGTTCGGAGAGAGATAGAAGACAGGATATAATCAAATGTCACCGAATGTATTAGAGGAAAGAAGTTCACTGGCAGGTTAGGAAAGGTGGAGATCAGATTTTGGACCCTGTTAAAAAAAAAAAAGAGGAGATGGCCAGGGTATGCACCATGAAGGAGAGCAAAGATCCAGAAAGAAAGGAAATCACACACAATCCATTTAGGAGACACGTTTTCACAGAGGGGGCAGTGAGGACACTGATGCCCCATGTACTCTTGTGGGACAGAAAAGTGGTGCCGCCCTTGCAAATCTGGTCCCTGGGAACGCTAGTCACAATGCTTAAGGCTCGATGTACATTGGTCTGGCCACTAAAAAGTCTGTTGATGCCAAAGAGCGTCACTAATAAGTAGTATGGAGAATAGTGTAAAGTTAGAGTATGGAAGGTTCTATCTTACAGGTGAAAAAGCTGAGACGAAGCTTTTGTGAATGGGTCAATGCTACTCATTTGTCTTCCCAACCGTAGGTACCAAGATTGTTGGTGAGGAATCAGGTGTCTTCCCTTAAATGCGGAATGCGATGTTTTTTTGCAACATTAGAAGCCCAAAGAAAAGTTGGGTTGCACAGAAGTGAACCCAAACTTTGTAATAAGATAGTGGCAGTTTAATTTTAAAAATTCATCTTAATTATAAGCTCAGGCTTAAATAGGTGTAAGAAGGGCATGAAAACAAATGTGATGCCTCCACCTGCCTCAATTACAGGTGAGTGTGCACATTCTATCCCACAGCTGGCACAGTGGGAACCTACTATGCATTCTAAGATAAGAAAAAAAATCTGCCTAATTATAAACAAGAGCTTGGTTTGTCTTTATTTCCATTTTTTTTTTCAGGTGTATTTTGGTCTATGGGTTCTTGTATGAACTGGCCCTTGGCTGTTTCTCAAACTGCATCATCCACTACTCTCTCCCTCAGTCCATGTATTTTAGTCACAGGTGAATGTTGTTCCTTAAACATTCTAAGCTCCTTGTCTTCTTAAGGCCTTTACACTTTCTGTTCTTTCTGCCCAGATGCATTTCTGGTGGATATTTCTACGACTCGCTCTCTCATTTTATCCAAGGCTCTGGCAAACATCACCCATTTCAACAAATCCTCATTAGCAACATTTTCAAAATTGCTGGTTCCTCTGTCATTCTTTATCCCTTTATTCTGCTTTATTGTTCTTCACAGCATTTGTGGCTACCCAACGTTGTATTTTGCATTCCTTGTTTCTCATCTGACTTTTTGAAATGCTGAAAGATTGGGGACTTCGTCTCCTTTCTTAATCACTACATCCTCATTGCCTAGAATGGTAGCTGGTATTGTTCTAGAATGACAGGCACTGATAAAAAGGTTTGAAGGAGTGAGAGATAAATGAATCAGCCTGAACCCCATCTATCGGATTGCATTCTTTTTTGATCCATCCCTAATTGGACTGGCTAGGCTATGTCATATCAGAGGAGGTACATTAATTGGGAAACATTCTCTGTCTCCTTGTCTTAATTGTTAAAAAAAATCAGCTGTAAAAGATCAGTTGTTATAGTGTAAAGACTCTCTGACGTCAACAACTATAATCCTATTGCTCTAATTATTTACTTCTTAATTGATCTTATGCAATGGAGGGCTGTCTGAAAATGCACTCTATTGATATCCTCCATCAAAGATCTTTTAAGACTGATTTGAAGGATGTTGGGTAGATTTCTTTTAGTTTAAGAGAAGAAAAAAATTATCTTGCTCTGGAACATTATCCACTACTTAAAAAAAATGAATTCTGGTCATTCATTCTCAAACTCCCTGGACTGCGCAGCTGGATTAAATTTAGCCTGGTACCTTGCAATAGGATGCAAACAAACCATACCATTGTGTTTTATTTCTGTCACTTTTATAATGACTACATGCAAAGCTTGGCTCTATTAGCTCAGTGCAATGATAGACATTAAAATACCAGAAAGTTTTAAAAATGCCGCACACACAAATGCCCAAGCCCTCACTTCTGAGAGCTCTAAATGTGGGTGAATTCAGGCATGGCCATTTTTTAAAGCTCCCCCCGTTGATTCTAATATGTAGCCAGGATTGCAGACCAGTGGTCTGGCTCGTGGATAAATCAGGACCATGTATCAGGAGGCTGAACTCAGGAAAGATGTGAATGAGGCCTGGCTGCAACCACGGGAACAAACTGAAATGAGGAGAGGAAGGTTTACACAAGACCAGATGTGAACCAGTTGCCTTGGCGGAGGGTGCTGGCACATGAGTCACTCCCGGACTTCTTTGGGTTACAGTTCTAAGCCTCTGAGAAAACGGATTCTTCTCAGGCTAGCAGATAGCCGCCTAGGGGCCTCTAGTCTTTAAGTCCTGAACACGGTCACTGTTCACCTCTGGCTGCTAAATGGCCCACACTTTCACGCCAGCCCTGGTTTCTGTGAGGGCGCCGGCACCCTCGCTCAGCTTTGGAAAGCTCTCCACGGTTATTTTGACATGGAGTTTCACAATACGTTTGTGAATTCAGGGGCCCGGCCGGCATAGCCAAGGGAACTTTCTATGGCACACAGGCTTGTTCTCCAGGTCCCTCTGTCTCTAGAGTTGGCATAGAAGGATGATTCGGGCCATAGTCCTTGTTCTGATCCCTGGGTTGTCTCAGCCTTGACCACCTTGACTATGGCTAAATAAGTTTAAGCTACCGGTAGAAAAGTATTATTGTTTCTTTGCAACTTATGAACCTTTTTCTCTTGTATTTCTTCTTTTTATTTAACTACTTAACTATAATGTATATGCATATATATATACACACATATATAATGTATATGCATATATATACACACACACGTGTATATATGTGTGTGTATATATATATTATACACACATACACACAAGGTCTATAAAGGGGTATCCAGCCATGTAATAAGAAAAATAGAGACATTTATTATAGAAGATACAAGATACAAGAAACATTGTACACAGGACAACGATGCCTCAGTCCCCTTCAACATAGGCACCTTGGGATCTCACACAGTTCTCCCAATTGCCATCACCTGCCCCGTCATATTTTCCTGAATCTCATTAACAGTCTGAAATCTCTTCTCTTTCAAGCATGACTTCAGTTTTGGGAAAAACCAGAAGTTGCCAGGCACCAAATCTGAGCTGTGGTGGGGCTGAGTCACCTGGGTGATTTGCTGTTTTGCCAAAAAACTCTGCATGAGATGTGATGCATGAACAGGCACAATGTCGTGATGAAGTTGCCAGTCACCAGTTGCCCATAGCTGCAGCCTTCTGAATCATCTGAATAGTTTCCATGGAGGAATGTTCAAGCTTAACACAAAATGTGATGCAGATTCATGGTTCTACTCTCTCAGTCATTTTGAATACAACAGCCACACAGTACACATGCTCACTCAACAGCGTCTACCACCCCCACTGACTAGTGCAGTGAAGTCATCATTGTTCACGCATGCACATCCCAGTCTACTCTCTTTGGCTCCAGTTTACATCTATGTCATGCAAACCATTCTCATTATATTAACAATGGCTCGACTTTTTCTGGACAAGACCTCATAGTATATTTAACTACTTAACTCCAGTCATTATATAGAAAACTTTTTATATGAAACTTATATAAGGAATTTATTACCTTGGAAAGTAACCTCAAAATCAAAAACAAAAACAATGGAAGAGTATTAAAATATATATGGCAGAATAAAATATTAAAAGTTCTCTAACAGGATGCTAGGTAAAATTAACATATAATAGGTATCCATGATACTATAAAAATATATTTGATCATTGTTTCCAGTTTCTGGCACAGAGCTTCAATAACTCTTAGCATTTCCTTAGTGATAGGAGTGTCTTTGTTATGCTAATGAGGTAACTTATGGTTGGGCTTTGCCTACCCTGCTTCTGGGTGGAGATTTATAATCAGAAACCAACCACGTGAGTGGAGAGTTGTAACTTTGGGCCAGCCTGATCTCAGGGGAGGGAATGTGGGGTGGAAATTGGTTTAAGTACCTGAGCAAGTACCAATCATATCTGTGTAATGAAACCTCCATTAAAAATTCTGAACTGAAGGTTCACAGGAGCTTCCTGATTGGTGGACCTACCAATATGGTACACCATGACCCTTCAGGGACAAAAGCTTTGGTGCACAGACCTTACCGTATGCAATTCTATTTGGCTGGTTATTTGTATCCTTTATAATAAAATAGTAATCGTAAGTACACGGGCAGGCAAAAGTAGGTTTGTAGTTGTGAGTATGTGAAACACGGAGTTTATTCTTATATTATTATTTATTAATTATTATATAATTCATTTATATGACAACTATAAACCTACTTTTGCCCGGCCTTGTAGCTTGCTTTCCTGAGGACTAAGTCATTTAACAAATGATTAAACCTGAGAAGCCAAAGGGAAGCCCCAAATTTGTAGCTGGCTGGGCAGAAGTGCAGGTGGCTTGGGGAACATCAAAACTGGCAGTTGGCATCTAAAGTGGGACCAGTATTGTGAAAGACGTTTTTCTTAACCAGTGGGTCTGCGCTAGGTGGTTACTGTCAGGATGAATTGAGTCGTAGGACACTCTGTAGGTTTCGGAGAACTGATGTCAGAATATAGCATCCTAATAGAAAATTGCCTGTAAATATAAGTATTTACCCAAATATTTTTCTTTTTTTATTGTGTTTTACCCATTATCATTTAGTCACGTTATACCCTCTCCCCTCTGCAATCACCCCACTGTTGTTTATGAGTCCATTTTCCTTTTTGCACAATCCCACCACCTCCTAACTGACCCCCCACCTGAGCTGTCATCCTGTTCTTTATCTATGAGTCTGTATCTATACTGCTCATTAGCTCAGTTTGTTCATCGGATTCCACATATGAGTGAAATCATATGGTATTTGTATTTCTCCGACTGGCTTATTTCACTCAGCATAAGGTTCATCCATGCTGTCACAAAGGATAACATTTTTTTCTTTTTTACGGTTGAGTAGACTTCCATTGTGTAAATGACCCATAGATGTTTTATCCATTCACCCACTAATGAACACTTGGCTGCTTCTATATCTTGGCTATTGTAAATTACGCTGAAATGAACATAGGGCTGCTTACATTCTTTCAAATTAGTGTTTTGGGTTCCTTTGGATATATTCCCAGAGGTGGGATTGCTGGGTTGAAAGTCAGATCCACTTTTAATTTTTTGAGGTATCTCCACACTGCTTTCCATAGACGCTGCACCAGCCTGCCTTCCCTCCAGCAGTACGAAAAGGCTCCCCTTTCTCCACAGCCTCACCAGCCCTTGTTTGCTGATTTATTGATGATGGCCATTCTGACAGGTGTGAGATGGTATCTAACTGTGGTTTTAATTTGCATTTCTCTGATAATTAGTGACATTCAACATCTTTTCATATGTTTATTGGCCATCTGTATGTCCTCTTTGGAGAAGTGTCTATTCAGGTCCTTTGCCCATTTTTTAATGGGGTTGTTTACTTTTTGGTGTTGTTCTGTAAGTTTTTTGTAAATTTGGATATTAACCCCTTATCAGGTGTATTGGTGAATATGTTCTCCCATTCTGTGGACTGTCTTTTTATTTTGTTGATGATTTCCTTTGTTGTGCAAAAAACTTCTAGTTTGATGGAGTCCCATTTGTTTATTGTTTCTTCTGTTTCCCTTGCCTGGGGAGACACATCTGATAAAATGTTGCTACGAACAGCGTCTGAGATTTTGTTGTCTATGTTTTCCTCTACAATATTTATGACTTTGGGTCTAACATTTAAGTCTTTAACCCATTTTGAATTTATTCTCATGTGTGGTATAAGGAGGCGATCTAGTTTCATTTTTCTGCATGTATCTTTCCAATTTCCCCAAAACTATTTACTGAATAAACTGTCCTTAGCCCATTGTATGTGCCTGCTTCCTCTGTTGAATATTAATTTACTGTAAAGGTGTGGGATTATTTTTGAGCTCTCTATTCTGTTCCATTGATCCATGTGTAATATTTAGTCTTTCATTCACAGCCAATAGCTTTAGATTTACTCACTATTATAATATATTAAAATATTTCTTTCAAAAATAAGGACCATATTTAATATATTATAGTAGCAATGGAATCTAAATGTATTGGCCAAAAATCACATATTAAATATTTGTATAAATACTTATATTTTACAGGCAAATTTTCTATTAGGATGCTACATTCTGACATTAATTCTCTGACACCATTTGGGTGTCATGAAATTCATTCATTTATTTCTTCCTAATGCAAAATTAAATTAATATTTTACATAGGCTTAAGAAAGGGGAAATGCTGTTATGAATTATCTTTTCTAAAACTTAAAACCATTGAAAAACTAAATTTTTAAATGTTTTAAATTTTTATTATGTTTTCTCTTATTTAAGCAGTTGAAAAAGTATTAATTGCATTTAAATTTTTCTCTTTTCATTATGATGTCTCAGGGTAACATTTTATAATAAATAACTCTGAAACTCTTTAAAATAAAATATAAAGAATAATATTGTAAAATTCGAAGAATAAATGCATTAAACACAAACTCTCATTTTCTTATTCATTATCTTCTCCTTAAATATTCTTTTTTTTTACCCTGACTCCTGCACTAGATTTGGTACACATGGAAAAAGAATGCAAAATCAGAGGTTTAAAAAGAAAGTTTTGTGACTCCATGAGGAAGGGAGCAAAGCTAACAATTACCATTTTAAATGGAATGATTTTAAATTACATTTTTTTTTAAAAAGAGGAAAAAAAGGTGTTAATGGCCTATTTTTTTAAAGCACTCATAAAAACCTGAGATAATGAAGGACTAAATACACTCACTCAGTGTGAAGTAAATAAAAATATTTGTTAATGAATTTGAGCTGAGGATTAAAACATTTTGAAATAGACTCTTTCCCAAATTAAAAAAAAAAATCGCTCTTCGAACATTGAGAGGTATCATGGTGTTTACGTTTTAAAACGTAAGTTTGAATTCAAACACATTAAGCATCTTAGCTGTGTGAATCTGGGCAAGTTGGTTAACCCACCTATAGAAAACGGGAATATTGTCATAACTGACTGAGAGTCACTGATAATATGACACACCTAGCTCATCATTGGCACATGAGAAAGATAACTAATTTGCCCTGAATAACTCTAGGTTTAGGGTCTGGGATATATATGAAGATGTGAGAAAAAATTTTAAAGAAAAAAAGCAAGATTTTTACAAAGGTTGTTATAGACTATGGATTGGATACCTTTCATCTTTTCATATACAAAAGCAAAGGATGAAGTTTGTTTAAAATGACTCCTAAACTGTTAACCTTTACTCCCTAAACTCCATGCCTCTCTCAGCTAGAACCACACAGGTTCATGCTTGACCAGGGCTGTACACAAAAAGACGCTGAAAATGCACCCTGGTGTACAATCGCCACGAAGAAAAGGAAGCTCCTTTCTACTTCTGATCTTCTGGGGGAAATATGTCAAAAAGAGAGGTAGGAGAAAAACTCCCATGTCTAATCCAATGTTTCTCTGTACGTTTCAATCCATGTAGCAATGAAGCAGGCCCCCGGAGTCGCCACAGACCACAGATCATAGCACGATATTTACAAATCCTAATTGTATTTAAGATTTATTTAAATGTTGTGCAGAGGTGCAGGTCCTAGAAACAGAGCATTTGGGTCTGTTTCATTGGGTCTGTAATAGAAACATGAAATTACAGCCACCCACTTATGTGGTTCAACAGTTTCTCATCTATTTGTCTTTGAACAGAGCCTCAAGAAACATGGGTCCCCAAACTGTGTAACGCTAAGTTGAATTTGAGTAAGAGTGTTTGAAACAATATCTTTTGACATTTCATAAACTGTCAGATATTATAACAGAGCTGATGAAAGCATCCTTAAAAATAGTCACTACCCACTCATTTTAGGGGATATGTTTAGAGGAGTATTAATGGCTATTGGTTTAATTATTAACATAATCAATACTTCTTGAAATTATTATCTTTTAAGACAAAGAAAATGTTTGGCTCTTGTTTATAAAGGTAAATTTTTTCATAGTCTGACTCCTTGTAAAACATTTCAGAGTTACACAAAACATTTCTCCGGGCGATTCATTATTCCCAATCCTGTAAAGACTATTAGTCTAGAAAAGCTTATGGGACTTAGCTTTCATGGCATTTGCCAAGTTAAGTGAATCTGAAGGTAAAAGTCAGTTAATAATGATTCTAAGAAGCAAGCTGAACAAATATGGGTTCAGACCTCCTTTTAATTACTTTGCAGTTTATTCTCTTAGTTGTATTCAGCTACAAACACCATAAGCTGTGGCAGCACAAAGAAAGTGAATCTTCCTTTCCTTGACTTAATCTTACTTAAACTATTCTAACGACATGGTGTCACAGGCAGAGTTTTTTGGAAAATTTTCACAGACAAATAAGTGCATCTTCTAGGCTGGGATAAAGAGCTTTGCACCTGCATTTAACCTTCTAAAACTTCATAGTCACTTTCTCTCTGTGATGAATGGAAGGCCTTGTCACGTGGGAAAACCACGGCATGAAAAATATTAGCAATCCAGGCTCACTATACGAATTCAATTTCTAAGTCCACAAAAATTTTTCGATGAGAATTTTATGTAGTTTTCCTCAAGAAGATTTTTAAAAAAGAATCTGTGCCATGTATTCTGTTTTATGTATTTATTCATGTGACAACATATGTTGACATGTCTATGTTTAAATTAGTCCAATAAAACCCTCTATTGGAAAATTGGAATGAATTGTAAGTTCCTTGGATTTTGAGAGATTTCAGTCTAGTCAGATGGCAGAAATACTAGAAATGTTGAGCTAAATTGAGATATATCTTGCTGTAACTCCAGCACACCTGAAGACCTCACTTCTGGACTCTTTTTCTTCAATGTTATACTTTTCTGACGTACTGTAAACATATTACTCACAATAAAACACAATGACATAAATCAGGACTACAAAATGAGGTCAGAGAGGACAGGGGCACATTAATCACATGCGAGGGGCAGAAAGTGCCAGGGAATCGATTACATGGCAGCCCTTGGTTCTGTCGCGTGTGAGTCGCAAGCCTTCAGGCTAGTGACTCATATGCTTTTGTGGTCTCCTTTTCTACCAACATGGGGATCACAGTACAGAAATTGGATGGCTTCAACCTTCAGAGGAAGGTTGACCATGATTTTTAATAATGCCCGCTATAATCTGTTTCCATTGTTTGCCTAGGCACTGTTACAAATCTTTACATTAATTAATTTTCACAAAATCCATGTGAGGTGGCTACTGTTATTACCCCACTTTTACAGATAAGGGTTTGTGGTATAGGGAACTTCAGAAACTAGATCGGTACTACTCAGCCAATAAGAAACACGGAATCGACCACACCGGGAAGCCAACTTCGGGAAGAGCCTCCGTTTCTCAGGAGGCCTCAGCAGTGCGGAAGGGACACAAAGAGGTGGGCATCCCTGAGGCTGCCCCGGGGACACAAGAGAGCTGCCCGAGCCAGGCCTGCTGCACCTCTGGGCCTGCGGTTCCTCACGTGATGATGACGGCACTTTTGAAGAAACGTGCCCATAATATTCTCAGTTGCTGGTTTTGGATAACTTTTGAGGGCACCCAAACCCAAGTCCTAACGGACACTCAAAACACAGAGCTTCTGAAATCAAGAAGCAAGAAATTATGCACTCAGTTTGAAAGAAGCAAAAATTGTGAAAAAGCACAAAGACTCCGAAAATGTATTGTTAATTACGTGTGAAATATGTAACAGAATGGTTAAACATCACCGTGAAAGCGAACGCTATCAGCATTAAAGAGCAACCCTAACACTTGTGCAAGGAAACCCAAGACTCAGTTTTTTAAACCTAAATCAAGCTATACCAAAGGTAAGAGCCCAGCCTTGATTTTCAGGACACCAACGTCTCCAGAGTCAGCGCCCATTTGCTCCTCAAGGAATTTGAGCAAAACAGAAGAAACCTCTCAACTGAAAAGGCAGCTTAAAGTGATTCCCTAAACAATCCAAAGGTGGACTTCAGAGATTTCTTATTCTCTCTGGAAAGGATGAACTACGAAAATAAGAAATAGTTAATGCAATTTCTGTAATTAAAGTACAAAAAAGCTTTTTTTAAAAAAACAAACAAACAAAAAAAGAATTCTATTTGTTCTTTAAATACATGGAAACGTGCCCCAAGAGCAAAACATTCTTGGCACCCTCCAGTGTTTATGGAGAAAATACCTACTTAGAATGACTAACTGAAACCTGCCCACCTCACAGGGCGGTCCTGAGGATCCAAAAGTGAGGAAGCCTATCGAGGGACACTTCGGCTGTTTCCAGGTCCTGGTCCCACCATGAATAATGCTGCAGTGAACATAGGGGTGCATATATGCAAATCAATGTTTTCAAATTTTCAGGTAGATACCCAGAAGAAAGTTTGCTGAGTCATATGGTAACTACAGTCGTAATTTTTTGAGGAACTTCCATACTGTTTCCCATAGGGGCTACACCGGTTTATACTCCCACCAGCGGTGAGTGAAGGTTCCTTTTGATCTACAATCTCTCCACTGATTGGATAAAAGAAAAAGATACGGTTCATATATACAATGGAATACTACTCAGTCATAAGAAAAGATGAAATACTGCCATTCGTGACAACATGGGTGGATCTTGAAAATATCATGTTAAGCGAAATAAATCAGAAAGAAAAAGTCAAGAACCATATGATTTCACTCATATGTGGGATATAAAAATGAAAGCAAACAAGAAAAACAAGCAAACAAAAACTCATAGACACAGACTACAGTATGTTGATTACCAGAGGGAAGGGGGTGGGGGGAAGTAAAGAGTAAAGGAGATCAAATATATGGTGACATAATATTTGATTTTGGATGATAAGCGCACAGTGTAATATACAGGTGATATATCATAGAATTGTACATTTGAAACCCCTATAACCAATTTCACCCTAATAAATTTAAGTTTTTTAAAAAACATGGAATTCCTTATAAGTAGTGAAGATATACATGGATGTGGAAAAAAAATAGGCAGTGTGACCTAAGCACCCTACTCATAGTCATTATTAATACTATCTCAAAAATGTATGTAAATACACCTAGTCAAAACGGATGCAAATACTTGTTTTCTTTGTTCTTTCATGCCAGAATGCTTGTAATAGTAACCCTAATTAGTCCTGGGCACTTTGAGAATTAATAGCGGAGGATTACTGTGATTCGACCATCCTGGCCCCAGCTCCATTCTATTTCCCTTTTGTTTTCCATCTAAGGTGTTTTCCTGCTGCCCTAGTGTAGAGTCATTGAAGAAAGGGACTTTATCAAACAATCTCCATTAAATTGCTAAATTAGAGCACCTTTGGGAGAATTTACATTTTAAAGGGATACAGGGATGGGGAAATGATGAACCCAAGGGAAATAATGACAAAAATACAATTTCAAAGTCCCCTTGAATTCCTTAGGAGGAAATGAGGAACTTCTAAACATCCTTGAAACCAAAGCACTTTAAGTTGCCCAGGGCTCCTACTGGAGGACGGCCACCAGCTGGCTTTGATGTGTGTGAGTGCCCAGATTTCTGGCCCTGTCAGCTGCGCTCGCTGGGTCTTCAGGCTGTTGTGTATCTACTTTTTAGGGTGAAGCAGAAGTGTGGTCCATACACAGAAAATGAAGTTAAAAAAAACCCAAAAACCCGAGGAACAAACCTACATACTTTTTAAATGGTGGGGTTCCCCCACCCCCATAAAAAATGTATCAAATATCTCATGTTGCAAGTAATATAAACACTTCTTTCTGTAAAAGGTTGACAGTTTTGAAGGCTGTAATCCTTTTTAGATAGACCAGAAACCTGAGAACTCAGGTCATGTGTCAGAATCATGGCATTTCTAGTATTGTTTCTGTTAAGTACAGAGGGCTTCATTATTAAAGACACTGCTCCGCACTTTGATGACAATTTTAAAAACTAAGTTGGCAATAAACCCTCATGAAACATCATTTTCAAGTATTATTGTTTTCTGTTCACCTAAACTTCTTTTTTATTTGGGTTTTATCATTTTGTTTTCAAAGAAAATGTTAACAGTCTTAACAGTCTTACTGAGGTGAATTGACGGATCCAGAACTTCACGTTTCCTGTGTACAATTCGATGAGAGCGGCCCTCACTGGGGTGCCATCACCTCCGCTAAGGAAACAGGCACCCTGTACCTCCCAAAGTTTCCTGTGTCCCTTTGTTTCTGTTTTGGGGGCTTTTTTGGTTTGTTTGTTTTTGTAGTAAGAGCGCTTTTTTTTTCTTTTTCATTCCTACACCCAGCCAAACTGACGAACCCTCAGAACTCAACTTAGTCACATTCCACTGTGCTCCATACATACGGTCTAGTGTGGCTTTCACAGGTGCCAAGTGAAGCTGCTCCCATGACCCCCTGGTTGGTTCAACTGTGGGCACTCCCCAACCTTAATGTGCTATATTGAAACTTAATTCAGGGCTTAAATGAAATGCTACATTGTGGCAATATTTGGGGCCTGCTGAGCATTCCCTCAGCCTTGACACTCTTGGCTCAGAGGAAACTCTCCCCTCCTGTGTGGCTATCAGACGGCTTGTAGTCACTTTACTCTTGGGAGCTGTAAAGCCCCCTTTCCCCACCCTCATGCTTAGTGTGACCCATAAAGCTCTCTTAGCATTATTTTCTAACCACCTATTTTGGTCACATGTGAAGGTAAGGAATAAGTTTTGTTTATTCCTAAAGTGTCAGTGACTACCTATATCAGAAGTTCTTAATTGATTTGATGTTTAAGGATTCCTCTAAGAATCTGATAAAAATTGAAGGCATTTCCTTCAACAGAAAAGCACATTCACACACTATTTTGAACTCAAAATTTTAAGGTTCATAGACTTTATGTAACTGAAAACCACAAGGGTAAAAACTCTTGAGATATATATATATATATATATATATATATATATATATAGTGGGAAAATCTACATTTATAGCTCTGTTCAGGTCCCCTTCCTTAGCTGTAATATAGTCATTTATAGCTAGAAAGCTTCCTGTGAACATTGCTTTAACTGTATCCCATAAAGTTTGGTAAACAGTGTGTTTGTTTTCATTCATCCAATGTATACTTTAATTTTTTTTATTTTAGTTTTCATTTCTTCCTTGACCCATTGGTTATTTAAGAAAGTGTTGTTTAATTTCCACTTATTTGTGAATTTCTAAAAATTTTTACTGTTACTGATTTCTGATTAATTTGTATCATGTTCCTGTTGGAGGCCATATATTGTATGACTTCAGTCATTTTAAAATTACTGAAGTTTATGTGTGGCCTAACAAATGGTCTGTCCAGGAGAATGTTCCATTTGTACTTGTTTGAAAAGAATACGTATTCTATTGTTGAGTGGAGTACTCTATGGGTGTCTGTTAGGTCTAATTAGTTTACAGTGTTGTTCCAGTCTTCTATTTTCTTTTCTATCTTTTTTCCTAATTGCCTCATCCATTACCAAAATAGCTATCGAAGTCTCCAACTGTTTCTCTATCTAATTTTGTCATTTTCTGATTTATGTATTCTGGGGCAGGACTATATGTTTTGAACTACTCCCCTTTATGTCTTCCTAATGGATAAGGCTTCTATTTGGGTCTTCGATCTAAAATATGTCTGTTATAGACAGCACAGTTCGACCATGCTTTTTTTTTAATTCACTCTGGCAATGCCTACCTTTGGGTTGCAGTTTTTAATCCCTTTATATTAATGTAATTACTGTAAAAGCAGGATTTATGTGTGCCATTTCATTATTTGTTTTCTATGTCATATTTTTCTTCACTTCCATGGATCAAATTCATTTATATACCCCATAGAAAACATAAACATGCCCAAAACTGAATCTATATCGACCTCCATTAGATTACTTCTTTTGTGTATTTTCTACCTCAAGGAAAGGTAATGTTCAATTCATTATTAATTCATACCAAAAATTTAATTGCCATTGATTACATTTCCATCTTTACCTGCGCCATCCAATGACTCACCAATACCTACAAATTCTATCTCCTAAATCACCCTTGAATTCATGTACTTTCTTACTCCTTACCCGCCCTCCCTCAGTTCAGGCCACCACTGCATACTAATTGGTGTCCCTGACTCCAGCGTCCTCTTTCTATATTCCAGTCTCAGTTCTGTAACTGGATTGATATTTCTAAAATGAAAATATGATCATGTAGCTTAAAAATCTTGGCGGTTGCCCACTACTTTAAATTTTACAGGCCTTGGTATAACTTACAAGACCCCCAGCCTCACACAGCTCAGCCCCCACTCCCCGCTCTGTACAGCCATCTCTTAGGCCTTCAACATCTGGCCCCTGATGAGCCGCACTTCCTTCCATAATCTGATCAAAACCTGTTCTCACCTGTGGTTTCCTATTAGCAACACATTTCTTTCAATTCTCTCCTTTATCTACCTAGTTCTCATCAATGTTTAAAGTCTCTGATCATTTCTCTGTACGACGAACAAACAAAACAAACAAAAAAATCCCGGTACCTCTATTCGAATGATCTTTTTCTATATAATATTTACTTCCATAGAGTGCTATGCTTGCTGTATCACTAACATCAATATTTTAAAGTCTGTACTTCATCTACAGTTTCTCAGGAATTTGAAGTGCCATGAGAGCATTGGAAAATTATGTTTTTAAATATATCTTCTAGCACATACACCAAGATCTATTATTAACAAAGTATTCATTGAATAAATAAATGAATGTCTAACTTTCCCTTAAATGCTATTTTGAACCTGCCATCTATAAATTGCTGAAATTAAAAAAAATCTATTTAGAGTTTTAGTTGGACTGACTCTTGGGAAAAGAACCAACTCACTCAATTTTCAGGCGATGTCTCATTTTTACCAAATGTCTGGGATTAAGTGAATGAACCTGAGTTAGTAATTAGTAATTTCCCCCTGTTAATATTACACCAAATAGTAAAGAGTAGTTCTTAACAACTACTCTTTATACACAACTATGTAGGGTATAGTAGAATTTATTTTTGAAATAAATTTTCAATAAAAATTTACTATAATTATATTTTCATATAATTTCAATAAACAAATTACTTTATTTAAAAAGTATAACAAAATACCCTGGGATATAAAAAGGCTAAAAACAAAAGACTATAAATATATTATGTTTTAGTAAATATTCAATGTTTTGACAAAAAAAAATCATTTGAGGCAAATCACTGTCTATGGAATTTGTTTACTGGAAACATATTTTATTTAGAATACAATTTTTGAAATTTAGTTAGGCAACATAACATGTAAAAATGCATTGTCATCTACAGCTTGATGTTTAAAAGCTTTTTGTCTTGTTTTCCAGAAAAACATAACATTATACTGACTTGGTTTTATAAAAACAACATATTTCATATACTGTATATTTAGATGCATATGACCTTATTCATAGTATATGTGAATATATGCAGGTACAAGCATGTTATGGTAACATTTAACAATCCAAGCCATTTTTAAATATTGTAATAATGTGTATTTATAGTTCTATATGTATAGTGCTCAAACTTTTAGACCTTTTTTTAGTTTATTGAATTTGACATTTTAATATATCTGCTATTGACTAAAAGGATATAAAGTACTTTGGCGAAAACCTGCAAAAGAAAATATTATCATCTATAAAATATGAATACCTGTGTGGTCTGGGAGGTGTAGGAATATATTTATTGTGAGTTAGTCTTTTCCCAAAGGGGAGATGGACTATGGGAATATCAGAGGGGAATTGGGATAACCAACAGCAACAATGGATGGCTATTTAATTGTTTCATGGTAGTGTAGAGGGAGTCAGGGCCGACACCAAGGACCAAACGAAATGTTATCTACCCTGCTGCAGGAGTTTAGACGCTATCTGACCTGACTAATGCTGTAAATGTTTCTCTCCCACTTCTGTAAGCCCCTTAGTGCCAAATCTATACTGCTCCTCCCAATACCCTCCCCTGCTTAGCCCAGCATAAAAGGAATGCGGGGCTATTGTTCTGGGCTCAGAATTTGGAGTTTGTCTCCTCTGGGCCCGTGCACGTAAATAAAGATCATGCTCCTAACCCCCCGTTGTCTGGTCGTTTTATTTTTCCGTAACAGTAGTTCTGAAAAGTGGCTGCCTTCTCATTCTATAATAAGAGGGGATACTCTAAAGGAGATTCGTTCCTCTGGCAAGGACCTCGCATTTTATTTACTCATATCCTATGTTGAATATTCAAAATAATTAGAATACTAAGGCTAGCAATTGACTTTCCGCACATTGCTTCCTCTGTTGGAACAATGCAGACTAAACTTTCAATGATGTAGGAGCTGGCTTTCCAAGCCCATTACGAAGACTGTGACTTTTACTGTTGCTAAAAACTATAGTAATAGAAAGTATATATTAAATACTTACAATGTGTCAGACCTTGTTTCATGAAATTATGGATAAAGTGCCTCTTAGTCTTCACAATAAACTTGCAAGATAGGTTCAAATTATTATCCTTAAATGAACAAAATATGAGATATCCCTGACATCAAGAGTTTAAGCTAATAAATCATAGTTTAAGCACTTAATGTAAATCTTTCTGATTCTAATTCCCGTGTTACTTAAAATTGTGACTGAGCTCTGAACAGTGTGGCTCAGTGGGTTGGGTATTGTCCTGCAAACTAGAAGGTCACAGGCTTGATTCCCAGTCAGGGTACATGTCTAAACTGTGGGCCTGGTCCTTGGTTGAGGATCATGCAGGAGGCAATGGTTGCTGTTTCTCTCACACATCATCAATGTTTCTCTCCCTCTTTTTCTCCCTTCCTTCCCCTCTCTCTAAAAATAAATAAATAATATATTTAAAAAAATAAAAAACATAAAATTGTTACTGAAATAATTTTTTCAAAATTTTGAGGCACTAAACATTACATCCATGATTATATATGTCTGTCAAGGTCGAAGAGTGGTTCATTGATAATTTTCCACATTCTGAAGGCTACATGTGTTACATAAATATGTTAGACTAAAACTAGAAGATTACCCAGCTGTTTTGTAAAGAGTAACAGCCTATGAACTGAGTAACTTAGATTTTTTCCCTGTCAAATCATTTTCTTTCAAAGGGTAAGTTTATGACATCATCTTTATGACATGATGGACAGGTCCACCATGTTGGAATTTTAGACTGTACAAAAATAAAGCAGAATCCATCGGAAAATACTCCACCTTTCCACTTTATATCGCTGTTTACTTTGTCATTATTTTACTTAATTTTAATGACTTCACATGCACCTGGATTTATATCACTTATACTATTCTTTGGTACCTCAGGTAGATGTTGGTTTAGCCATCAATCTCTATGAAGATAAAATTATTACACTGACAGAAAGAAACTCTCTTCTTTGATCAAACTTTAGCCAGATTCCTCTGATCTCTATCCTCCACTAGGCTCAACTTCAGGCTTCAGTCTCTGGCCTTGTAAAGTCCAGTTTTAGCAGGAATCCTGATAAGTCCATTTAGAGATAGTCTCCACCCTTGTTACCTAATCACCCTGAATACCTGACTAAATTCCCCATTCCACACCACTCCCAGGTGATGTCTGATCACACTGGGCTGCCTCCAGCATGTGTCCTGTTACCTAAATCTAGCAAGAATTAGCGTACTCTCAGTCGACAGTCCTAGTAATTTTCCATCTATCAATCACCCTCTCTCCTCCTCTCATTGGCTGAAAATCCTCACCTTTCCTTGTTGTATTTGGACTTGCATCCAGTCTCTCTCACCTAGTGTAAAACCTCATTGTACTAATCCCTATGAAGGAAATCTCCCTTACTATCTTTAACAAGAGTCTGAGTAATCTATGTTTTTTCTTTAACATCTAATTAGCTTTATCACAAACTTATTAAAAAAATCAACATGGTCCATGAGAATCCCCTCAGGATTCAGACAGGTGACTAATTAATCTTTTATCACTCTAATTTTATTAGCAACCTGATTCTTAAGATGAAACAGACAGCAAAAGATGACTTTTTTTATGCGACTAAATGAAAACTTGATAGGAAAAACCCACTTTTCCAATTGAATTAACGACAGCAAAAAAGAATTTTTTTCATTCATAAGCTAATTAATAAGATGTTCTCTTTTGAAAATCTACATCAAACAAAAAATGCAATTAATTACTTGAAGAGCCCTCTTTTAAGTTATCAAATGTAATATGTAGGTATAGGAATCATTGTTAGTTTGGGGGGGATTATGGCTGAAATGTCTGACAGATGTGTAATGGAAGTTCTAAGAACAGTGGGGAAAGAGAATGAGCAAGATAGAAAATAGTAGTTTTTGTAGAGATAAAGCCTTGAAACTAATGAAATACATGAGTTTATGAAGCTCAGCAACTTCCAAGCAAGACAAATATTCAATACAAATAAAAATGACACATGGGAACCTCATAGTCAAATTGTACTATATCAAAAATAAAGACATTCACACACACACACACAAATGTCATCTTTAAAAAAGATACAGTAAGACTGACAGCTGACTTTCAACAAATTATATAAACCAGAAAGCAATAAGATATGTTAGGAAAAAAAAAAATGGTGTGTGTATATATATATATGTGTGTGTGTTATTGGACCCTATATTTATCTATATCTGTATCTAAATCTATATCTTTATATCTATCATCTGTCTACAAATTAGAAGTTTATATCTTGTTAATACCCATGAAAAATGAAGGTAAAATAATGACATCTTTTAGAAATTAGATGCTGAGATATTTTTAGCATCAGATCTAAATTTCCAGGAATGCTATAGAAAGTATAGCATGCTAAGGGAAAATGACCCCAGACAGAGAGACAGAACTCAGGAGATGAATGAAGAGCACCAGGGAAGATAAACATGTAACATAACTTTAAAAGAATACTGACTATAAATGAAGGGAAAGTGTTGCCAGATTCCTACACTCTCTGAGAATTGGTCAAAGTACACATTTTAGGGTAAACTATAAGTCACAGGTGCACACGGTAAAAAGCAACCACTGAAATTATAATGTGAAAAAAATAACAAAAAAATCAACAGAGATAAAATGGAATATTAAGAAATATTCCATTATTCATTAATTCGAAAAAAGTTAGAATAGTAGAATAAAGTAACAAATAAATGGTTTAAAGGAAAATTAAATAAAAACATTTTCCTTATAAACACAACTGTATCAACAATTGCATAAAGTGAAGGGGATCAGACATTCTACTAGAAAGACAAAGCCTTGTAAGACTGGATGCAAAATACATCTATATAGCATTTATAGGAGGCGTACTATAAAAATATGGATACAAATAGATTGAAAGCAAATGTGGAAAAAACAGATGTTCTAACCGAAAGAAAGCAGGTAACACTTTATTAACATCATTCAGAGTAGGCTGTAAGGCAAAGTGTTTTTGTAGAGACAAAGAGAGGCATTTCATAATCAAGAGTAGAATGGATAAATGGTCACAGTTTCATACACTGGAATACTACGCAGTAATAAAAAGAATAAGTACTGCTATATGCAACAGTATGAATGAATCTGATGTACATACTACAAAGTTAAAAAGAAAGCTAGGCATAAAGATGATACTATATATATAATACTATTTACATAAAGTTCAAGAACAGGTAAAACTAATTTATGGTACATTAGAAAAATTCTGTAACTTCATCTGGGTTTTGGGCTAAAGCAGATCACCTGTGTATATAAAATGTTATTGTAACGATTTTAAAATGTGTTCACAAATTCTTTGACACTACTTCCTTCAAGAGTTAGAGGCTAATTCCTTTCTTGAATGTGGGCTGGACTTAGAGACTCATTTCTATTGAACAGAATAAAGGGACAGTGTACAACTATAGGGATGAGATCATAAAAAGTTACCTTTTCATTTTCTTCTCCCTAGTTTTTCTCTAAATCCAAATTCTGTATGGTGCAGACATGCAAGCAGGCTTTAGGGAGAGGTTCACATGGCCAGGTGACAGACAGAAACTGAGTGTTCCATTTTAAAGCCATGCAGGTGAGTCTTCGTGGAGGTGGTTTCCCAGCCTCAGTCCCTCTAACAGATAATTGCAGCCTGTGCTCACATCTTAACTGCAAGCGCAAGAGAGACCCTAAGTCATAACCACCCACCTGAGCTGCTCTGAAATCCTGACTTGTAAAACTGGGAGATAATAAATGTTGGTTATTTTAAGCAATTAAATTTTGACCATTTGCTACTTTTGTGACCTTGGCCAAATTCCTTAATTGGCCTAAGGCTATTTCCTGCACCTGAAAAAAGAAGGTAATAGACTCTCAACATCTAAGACAATATTATCATGACATTTATAATGACCATCCACCTAGCAGATAATTAAGCATTGCTAATTCCATTAATCTTCATCATGGATAAATATTATATAACTAGTAACATTCTCCAATTTGCATAACCTATTGTCACTTCATAAATAGTGTTGGCTGGATCAAGATGGCTGAGGAGCGAATTGAAGTCACACTGACCTCCTCCCAGGACCAATCTGGAATTACAACTAAATTGTGGAGAAATCACCCAGAGCAAACAGCTGAACAATAGCGAGATAGAAGCCTCATAACCTTAGAAACACAGAAGAATCAGCTTCAGCACAACCTAACTGGTAAGGAGTGTGGCGGAGACACAAGAAGGTTGGCTGGATATCCTCGGGCAGGAGTGCCACAGGCATATTTAAGTGGCCAGTTGGATCCCCCCAAGAAGAGCAGGGTCTAAACCATAAGTGGGGATCCCCATCCCACAGCACCAGAGCCCAAAAAGTACACAGGTAACAACCAGCTGCAAAAAGTGGCAGGGTCACTCTCTGCCGGAACCAGGCAACTGGAGACTAAAAGGTCCGTTTAAAGGGCCAACGCATAAATTTTCATCCGCAGCCACTTACCCTGGGTTCTGGCAAAGGTGGGGGCAGAGTGGGCTGGAGATGCCTGAGGAGAGACTGGGGATGGAAGCTTTGGGATAATGGAGTAAAAGTAGCCTCTTCAACAAATGGTATGGGGGGATCTGGACCAGCTACAGTAAAAAACTGAAATTCAACCACCAGTTTGCAACACACAAAAAAATAAACTCAAAGTGGATAAAAGACTTAAATATGAGTTGCAAAACCATAAAAGTACTAGAGGGAAACATAGGCAGGAAAATCTCAGATATTTCATGCAGCAGTATTTTCACTGATCTGTCCCCTAGATCAAGGGACATAAAAAAAAAGAATAAACAAATGGGACTTCATCACAATAAGAAGCTTCTGCACAGCTAACAAAACATTAGCAAAATGAAAAGGGAACCAACCACATGGGAAAATATATTTGCCAATGATACCTTGAACAAGGCTTTGATCTCCAAAATACATAAAGAACTCACGTGACTCCACTCTAGGGAGACAAACAATTCAATTTTAAAAATGGGCAAAGGACCTGAACAGACACTTCTCCAAGGACAGGCAGAGGGCCAGAGACATATGAAAGGATGCTCAGCATCACTAGTCATCAGAGAGGTGCAAATTAAAACCAAATGAGATACTCCTTCACAACAGCCAGAATGGCCATCAGAAACAAATCCACAAACAACAAGTGCTGGTGAGGATATGGAGAAAAGGGAACCCCAGTGCACTGTTGGTGGGAATGCAGACTGTGTGTAGCCACTGTGGAAAACAGTGTGGAATTTCCTCCAAAAACTAAAACTGGAACTGCCTTTTGACCCAGCAATTCCACTGCTAGGATTATACCCTAACAATCCTGAAACACCAATTCAAAAGAATCTATGCACCCCAATGTTCATAGCAGCACAATTTACAATAACCAAGAACTGGAAGCAACCTAAGTGCCCAACAGTAAAGGAATGGACCAAAACACTGTGGTACATTTACACAATGGAATACTATGCAGCAGAGAGAAAGAAGGAGCTCCTACCCTTTTGCAACAGCATGAATGGAACTGGAGAGCATTATGTTAAGTGAAATGAGCCAGGCAGTGAAAGACAGATACCGTATGATCTCACCTATAAGTGAAAACTAATGAACAAGATAAACAAGCAAGCAAAATATAACCAGCAACATTGAATTAAAAAACAAACTGACAGTAATCAGAGGAGAGGAGGGAGAGGATATAAGGGGAAAGGAGGGGAAAGGTCATCATGGTACATGTATAAAGGACCCATCAACAAAGCCAAATGAGGGAAGGATTGAGAGTGGGAGGTGGGGAGGAGTGGGGCTGGGGAAAGTGGTTGCTGGAAAATGTTGACAAAAAAATGTATGTATATAAACAGGGGAGGCTAAGAATAATATAGGAAATTGAGAAGTCAAGGAACTGATATGTACAGAGGTGTGGGGATGATGGGATGAGGTGCAGGGCAGAGCGGATACAGGGGATAAAAAATGAGACAACTGTAATAGCATAATCAATAAAATATACAAAAAAAATTATTGATTGCAAGGTCCCTCTAGGGTAATGATTGCTTACTGAGAGTTGCTTATAAATAGTTAGTTATGGTAGTTTGCCTACTCTATTCAATGCTGGGTTTCCTCAAGAGAGAATGTGACAAAAAAAAAAAAACAACTTCTTGGATACAAATTCACCTTTAGCTTTTCTATACATGTGTATTGTTTTTCAGTAATTTTGAGGGATACAATAATCATTTTACTTTCAAGATGCAGTTGCCAATCACAAATCATAAAGTTGTTTCTGGTAACAAATGTATCAGCAGAATATGTGCTTGAAAGGAAGTTTACACAAGATACCAGTTTTAGTCCTCTTCTCCAGATGTGGTTTTTGCAAGTTGCAGCAAACCTCTATAGAACTGCATTGAGACAAACTTTACCTGTAATAAATTGAAATGATATGGAATTATATTCAGCTGGTCAAGCCATTTTCGGTGCACAAAACAACATTTCCAGCAGAAAGAATGAGGAAATGAGCACCTTGCACATGTTCATAAACACAATCAACAATTCATTATGATATCAAGTAGCACAAAGGACTGGATCAAAAAGACGCAGGAGGTAATTACGGCAGTGAGCTGCAGTTTGTCAAGTCCAAGCTTATCTTCGTTGAGCCAACCTGCTTTCATAAAGAGTAAGTAAAAGGCACCATCCTTTTCTTTCTCCCTTTTGCTTCTAAATTGGATTATCGGTCACAGGATGCTGTCATGTAAATTAGGAAATGTTTGTTTACTTCCATGTTTGCATTCCTTCCATTCCTTTTTCATCTTGAGAAGAACCAAGAAAGGGAAGAAAACCATTCTAATTCATCATGCGAATATAATTCTGCACCATGTATTTTTTTTATTTTGTCAAATGAACTTGTTCTCTATTGATTTTGAGTACAAATCACAATGTGCTTTTGTTTCCATCGACTTTCTCAGTTGGCTTTTGTATATTCTGTTTGTTTTTTATGTGAGTTGGGAGGGAAGGAGGCTAACATGTGTTCATATAATTAAAGAGTCATTATTCTTTCTACGACTCTGCCCTGGGTTTACAGGAAACAAGCCGAGTCTCTGTGTTTATCTTAGCTTGGTCTACTTTTCCTATCATCTCGTGAGTCCAGGCACTGGTGATCCAGTGCCTTTTGTTGGAGCAAGAGCTCTTACTTCTGGTTTCTCTACTCCAGAAAGAAATGAAATATATCTATGCATTCCTCTGCCTAGGTTGAAAATGAGAAACTTAGTAAAAAATTTTACACATTTACTTAGAAATGTGCAAAGATTAAAAAATGACATTTTTTCAATTGTAAGATGGAGCTTCTTTTCTTATAAAATTATCAAAATTATTTAAGATGTCTTTAAATTTATCCCTAATTATTTCATGTGTTTGATGCTATTATAAAAGGTCTTTTTAAAATTTCAGTTTTAACTTTTTTGTTAGTTTATAAAATATAATTGGTTTTTATAAAAATGACCTTGTATCATTTAACTTACTAAACTCACTTATTGGTTTTGGGTATTTTTTTTTTATTGATTCCTTAAGATTTTTGTACCCATGATCACATAGTCTACAAATAGAGCTGACTTTTATTTTTTCCTTTCTGATCTGCAAGAATTTCATTTTTCCTTTTGCTTCAATAAAGTGGCTAGAGCTTTCAATATAACTTTGAAAGAAATGATAACAGCAAATATATTCAATGCATGCTTTGTTTCTGAACTTCAGGATTTCTGTAGCTTCCCTTTATCACCTTAAAAAATGTCCCATTAGTAGTGTACAGAGAGCTTTTAACACAGAATGAAGTTTAATTTCATCATTCCTTTCCTGTAACTATTAAGATACCCATATTTTTTTGTTTTAATTTGCTAATATTTTGTGGATTAGCTATTGCTGCATAACAATATTACCACAAATTTTGCAGTTTAACACATCATGTATAATTTCCAGTTTCTGGTCAGGCACGCAAAGAGTTTAGATGTTGTCACTCCATCCCAACAAGTAAAAGAATGAACAAATTGAAAATCAAGGACTGTTCTTAGATCTGGCAGAGAACTGAGGCTGCAGGACAAACCCACGTCCCCCAAATTGGGAAGACAAGTAGGCAGACACAGAGAATCCCAACTCACTGAGCAGAAACCTACACCAGGAATATCTGCAAAACCTCTTGCTAGGGTAGGAAACCCTAAACTGTAACTGAAGTACTGCTGGAGGCTCACTGTGGACAAGTCTGAAAGTTAAAAAAATGGGGCTGGGGGGCAATCATGACGGATGATGGGCCCGCACATTTTTGTGAGTTTTATCTCTAGGAGTTGAACCAGGTTCTGACTTAAATGAGACTGGAGAACAAGTCCCTTATGCTTGCAGCAGGGAGGGGGAAGAATAACCATTTTGGAATAAACTAGAGAATTCTGTTAATCCTAGTAAATTCGTCACTCACAAACACTGTTTAACCAGAGCCTGACCTACTGGGGTTTCAGCAGAGCCTAACCAACTTGGGTTAAATTTATTTTCACTAAATACCTACACACGGTTGTTTAAAAGAGCTTTATTCATAATCACCGTAACTCGGAAGCACCAAGACGTCCTTCAGTAGGAGAGTCAGTAAGCTGTGGTACCACTCAATGGAATCTTATTTAACGCAGAGAAGGCATGAGCTGTCAAGCCATGAAAAGACATGGAGGAAACAAACGCATGTCACTAAGTGAAAGAAACCAACTCTGAAAAAGCTACAATACTGTACGATTTCAACTACATGACATTGTGGAAAAGGCAAAATCCTGGAGAGAGCAAAAACATCAGCAGTTGCTAGGGGACATGGTGCGGAGTGGAGCAGATAATAGGCGGAGCACCGTGGATTCTTAGGGCAGTGAAGTGTAACACTTTCTGGTGTTACATACCCTATGATTGTATCATGATGAATTCATGTCATTGCACATTTGTGCAAAGCCAAGGAATGTAACACCAGAAGGGAACTCTAATGTAAACTATAGATTTGGGGAGATAGTAGATAATAGATAATACATATTACAATAGATAATATTGTGTCATCAATTGTAACAAGTGCACCAAGTTACTTTAATTCTATTGTTATATGCAGCCTTCAACATCCATAGTCACGTATTTATGTTGTACTCTGTTCATAGTTCATCCAGTCAATTCACTTCTCTTTAATTAACCTGTTAAGATAACCTTATACTCTTTCTTTTAAAGACAAAACTTCACATACTATTTAAAAATTTTGAATTTTCAGGAAGTTCACCAAAAATGTCAAGGTACCACTTTTGGGGTTTTTTTTTTGTTTTTGTTTTTTTTGTTTTTACCTTTGGCTATTTTCTATTTCACATACTTTAATTTGCTATTGAAAATATATATACATATTTATCCACAGCTCTATTTGATTTGGTTCAATGTATGGGAAGCATTTGATTTCAGCCCTAGGTCAAAAACTTGAGGAACGTTATCGAAGCAAAGCAATCATTTTTAGAGTAGCAGATTCTTACTTAGCCTCTTCTTTTTTGAGTTGGACATTATTTTAAGTGCAGAGAAAACAGAGACAACCAGTGACTTCAGAAACCTACTTAAGTTATCAGTATCTCAAAAATGAGATTTTCCTCAGCTAAAATAATACATTTGGAGAGATCTGTGAGTTGGTCTTAATGATAACATGAAAATCCCCTAGAATTATCTTTGTTCGTTTATAAAATTGAAATAGAAGAAACATGGAATTATTTTGTCTCAAGGTTTACATTCTCAACATATACAAAGGACAGGCATTTTCTGAGTTTTCTTTCTTCTCTTCCATCCTAATCTTATTATCACCTGTCCTTGTTTTCCCACAGAACGCTCTCCCTTAATCTATCCAAAATTGTTTACTTTCTTTTAATAATTTATTTCTTCCCTTACCCTGAATCCTAGCTCACTTCTATCATGTGAACAAAATAATTTAGAATACTATATCCTGATTCATTCCTTTTTCTATTGTTGCTCAGTTACAGTTTTCCCACCTTTGCCCCTGTTGCTCTTCCCTGCCCTCACCCCCAACTCTTCCAGGCAGTCCCCACCCTGTTGTCTTAATCAACTTTAAAAATAAATTATAAATACTCTTGAATTCTATAGTAAGTTGCCACAGGTTGGTATCTTCATTAACCTATAATTTCTATGTCTCCTAAGCTATAATGGTTATTTTGTATGTGAGAGAAAATTGTAAATCTGTTTATACTTTAGGGGATTTCCCTGTCTGTGGAATTTGGATTAAGCTTTATTTTGACCCAACTGTTATTTGAGCATAAAGCAAATTCAAACAACTTGACCAAATCATTAAAGCTGTTTATGCCCAGTGAAAAGGAACAACAAACTTATAAAGAAAACTTGACTTAAATCATAATTATTTTCTTCAGTTGACATTATCGACTGAATATATTTTCTGGATTATTAAAATAACTGCTTTGATATCTTCCTCACATGTCTCTCACATAGAAAATACATATTTAAGAAAAACTGAAACAAATAAAAATTCTCAAGAAACATTTTCCTATGTCTTAGATATAGGTATTCCATAAAAAGTGGCTTGAGAGATTAAAGATAAAACCTGTCATAATGTCCCAAATTTTTATGTGTAAATAAACCTCTGGTTGGTTATATTTATGTGCTTAGAAGTGAGTATATTGTGAATATAACTTGCCTCCTAATGTAGGATAAATGAAGATAATTGTGTTCAAAATTTTAATTTTATGTTAATACAGCAGCAAGTAGTAAATGCATACAAAAATAATACAGCATAATGAAGCTGTCCATCTTCTACGACTACAATATCACCATGACTACCATAACAGTGTGACCCTGGAAGCACCTGTTGATGGAAGGCAAACTTGACAAACTTATGCTCCGGTGACTGACCATTATTATCTGTAAACATTCATAAGTTCAAAGTTCTTATGCACAAAAACCATGCAGCCCCAATAAGCCAGACTTCAACCATTGTAATATGTCTCCGCAGAAATCGACTCTCTCTTTGGTATTTCACCTTGTCCTCAATTTAAGAAACACAACTGTCTGGTTGGGAATTTGAGAGATGCTTCTAGGAGATTCTTTTTCAGCCTTTTCTGTAACATGGAGTTGCGTTTTTCTTCCCACCTGACTCAGCGAGAAAAAAGTAACCAATTCACCTTCTGTCCTCTTTGTTCATCCAAACAGAGCCAAAGGGCTCCATTGAAACACTTTCACACCATTGTCTTGTTTGACTTTTAATTACTGCTTTTTCAGGCATCCATTTTCCAGTAATATGGTCTCAGAAAATATCATTAGAGAGGGGCTTCACGGAAGTCTGCTATTTGTCCCCTTTTAGCCTATTTATTCCTTACACCTGGTAGTGTAGCATATTGGTTATTTAACCATAACTAAAACAATATCTGGCTGTAATCTTTACATGTACAGCCAGATATTATAATCTTTATATGCAATCTTTCAGTAATTTAACATTTCATTTGAGATCAGGGCTATTTAGGACCAGTTAAAATGGAAAGACTTATGTGAGCCCTAATGTGTATGACAAAAGGTCTCCCCTCCTTTACTCTGAAAGCTGAGAGTGAATTTGCTGACATCTGGATGAGGTAATGCTTTGAGAAGTGGGGTAGGGAGGAGTTTCCCCAGCCTCCTAGATGCCCTAATAGGAGCTTCTTGCCAAAGAAAGTGACGACATCATCTTCACCATCCTCATGGTCCCACAGGTGGTCCCATCAGTGCCCCATGAAACTGTAATAGTGAGCTTGTGCCCAATTTTGACTTTGAGATGGGACATTAAATCATGGTGAGAAGCTGGGCTGTGTGATCAAGTCCAACCTACCCTCTCCTTGCCTTCCCCTTGCATTTTGTTTTATTTCATCTTTTCCAACACTTCTTTTCTAGGTGTGATCATCAATGAGCTATAGGGAACCTATGTTTAGATAGAACAGAATTTTCACTTTTGGCCAAGTGGTTTTCCAACCTTTTACAGCTACATAGGCCATTCATATCTATGTGTCCCCAACACTTTAATATTTCTGCTGCTTAGTACCCACAAAGTCTGAAACCAGGTCTCTCAGTTTAGAGATAGTAAAACTTCTCAGGATGGCATTTTGCAACATCCAGTGTTGATAAATCTTAACCACAGGTTCTCAAAGATATTAGCAGTTTATTAAATCTAAAAGTAGCTTCAACTAATTTATATCCTTTAATAGACAAATAGGCCCAGGTTTAAATTTTCTCTGTATGTCTCCATTTTCATTTTTTATTTATTTTTCTATGGCTGTTGCAGTTTTGATGGAGGGACACACCACAGGCATCAGTGCAAAATACTTTTCAATCCTTATCAGCATAGTGATTAATGTAAATCTAGGAAAATGTACACTATGTTAAACCTCAAAAACTACAGAGTTTCCTGCAACCTAAGATAATGGGAAGGCTCCTTGAGTTTTTACCGACCACTGTTATTAAAGTCGTGAGTGGTGTCTGGGTTGCAGAGGGGGCTAAAAATAATAGTGGCCTTTTTTAGCTGTGGCTCAAAAAAATTCCAATGAAGCTACATGGCAAATGACACTGTCAGACCATGAAATCCTCCCCCAAGGGCCTTCCAGGTGACAACGTCATATGTATTTCCAATGCCATATACTAAGTCAAGTTGAGTGGCTTAATAGTTTAAAGTCTGGAAAGCAGCTATGTCAGAGAATCTAAAACCATTGTAAATCCCATTTCTTTCCTACAGAGAAACTTTCTAAAGCATGGACATGGCTTTAAGTATATTAAGAAAACATTGGCTTTCATAAAGCTTCAGTAAACACCCCAAGACACAGCTAAAAATAGCCTTTTCACTAAAATGCCACTGCATCATACTTTTAGAGGTAAAGGTACACTGTGCTTGCAGTAAAAGGATATTTAATTTACCCCTAGTTAAAAGCACCAGGTGTCAAGCTCAACTTCCACTTATACAGGATGCGCCAATGACCAACAGGTAGGATAATGAATAGTTCAAGTACCACATTTCCAACGTGTCTTGCCTTTTGCTCTTTGATTAGTCGGCACTAGGGCTCTTTCGCCCGCATTTCTTCAGAATATTTTCAAAGAGGTTAGAACTACCCAGGGCATCGTCTATCATCCTGAAGCAATTTCAGCCTCTTCTAGGAGAGCTCATTAGATACTTCAATAATATTTAGAGAAGGAAATGAAGACAAAATCGCCAGTAGCAACATTTCCTCCAAAAGAAAATAATGCGGAATCTGGCTTGTGGGCTAAAATGTTTTGTAATTAATGCCAAAAATAGCCAAGATGTTGATACACATTTTGGTTTTTTTAAAAATCACTATATTCTCAAGGTTATTTGTGTGAAATATACTATATATTCATTAAATAGAATCATGTTTTCCACCACCAGTAGAAGAAACCCCACAGAAAGTTTAGCATCTACAGAAGGTAATCAAAAAGTTAAGGAAGTCGACTAGACTTAGAATACATCAACACCTTGACAATAGAACCATTTCATTTTTAAAACTACAGTGTTTTAATGTACTGGTAACAACCCAATTTAAGGACCCATGAAGGTGAATTTAGTTAACACTTTGTAAGAAGGAACTGAATCACCTCGGCATCAACAAACAGCCTTTTTCTTTTAAATGGTAACATATACTTTGAGGACTTATTTCTTTCCACTAATTCAAAATGAGGCAGGAAAGGCATCAAGCAGACTGGTCATACCCAGAAACACAATGATTTGGCAAGTTGCAGTCACTCTGCCCATGGAAGTGTGATAATCTGCAGAAAAGTTGCTTGACCCCAGTTCTCCAGTCCTTCGCACCTGCAGAGGACTTCATTGGATACAGCCACTTTTCTTTATCGACTTAAAGCTGCATTCAGGCAAAGGGATCGCAAATGGCTGAGTGGCCATAACGGTCCGAAGGAAAGTTATGTCCCTCCTGTCGGGGTGAACTAGGTAATACTTTCTTGGTCTTCTTGCACAATAGCCACTTATCTTCTTATGAGGATAACTGACTGGAGCTTCCTGTCTTCTTTCCTGGCAAGACCCAGTCAGCTGTGCTAAAGGACACACAGATGTGGCCACAGGGTTCTGAAATTTTTGTTTGCCAGCTCTGTCCTTGTTCTAGGCACTTCTTTGGGATGTCCTTCTTCGCATGAGGGTGTGATGAGCCACCCTGACGAGGGACTGTTCTTTATCACATTGAAGAAATCAGTAATTCTAGGAGGAGCCATTATGTTTGCTGTCTTAGCTTGTTTTGTAGCCCCTTTCTAGAAGGACAGAGCCACATTTTCAGGGAATCTGTACGCTTCTCAGATTCAGGTTTGGGATCCATAGGCCTTACCATTTTTGTCTTTTCCTTCTTGCCCCAGCAGAGGTGCACACACAGCCTCTCTCTCATAATTTTTAACGCACACACTCTGCAAAGCTTGTACTGGGCTCATTGGCTTTGCAGACCTCTTCGGTTTTACATGGGTCCCAGTGGTTCTGGACAAACCAATCCTCAGTAATCATGTTGGGGGTCAACAAAGGTTTCTTGGCCTCCCTGTGGTGGTTATTCAGGCACCTTAGAGTGCCCAGATTTTCAATTTCCAGATCTTTGTGCTGGTTGCTCTACAACTGGCCCAAGAAATGGGCTTGACAAGCCAATTATTCATATGATAGGGCTCCTGGAACACCTGAAACAAGAGCTTACAGTTCCCACTGGTTTCCCAGCTGCCATTCTCAGGCTTCTCCAGTTTTTGGGATTCCTGGAGAATCACCGGCCAATCAGAAAGACCCATTTCATCTTGACCAAGAAACTCTCAATCCTCAACCGTTTCGGGGTCCACAGGGCCAAAACTGGCAGCAGAATAGCTCTTGCTACCCTTTCGGTAACATGGGTTTTCAGGAACTTCCTGTTGCTGACTGTTGTGGGACCAGTTTTCCAAGCCCTCTAGATAGACCCAGACATTATTAAAGACATTACAGGCACTGGAAGAAGCCTGACTGTTCTCTAAGAGCTGCTTTTGGGTGAGCTGGTCCTGGAGATTGGTGTTGGGGGTGTAGGGTCCTGATTGGCAGGTTTGCTTCTGAGGAGCCATTCACTGAGAGGGGTAGCTGCGGTGCTGGGTGCTGACTTCTGCTCTGGCAATGGGATTCAGCCTCCTTTTTCCATGAAAGGCCCTCTATTTGATGAACTAGCATGAGCATCAAGTGCTCAGGGATGTGGATGGTCCTGAGGGACCCAAACATGGTGATGGCCTGGCACAGGGCAGCGGTGTCTGCTTCAAAGAGAAGGACAACCAAAACCTCAGATTTGAGAGCCAAACTGCGCAGTCTCTCTAGGCACACAGGGACCTGATTGGCTAGATCGTTGCTTTGGGTGCACTGCAATTGATGACTAAGGCATTTGAACTGGCCCAGTAACCAGTAGAGCCGTTGGGTCTGCTGCCAAAGTGTCTCCTCTTCAGGCTGATGGATGAGATCTACATGTTCATACGACCACACCCCATAGCTTCGAAGGCATCTCAAGTGATGGTTGACACTGCTATGAATCTGGGTTTTAACCGTTGCAAGTCACCTTTAATTTGCTGTTCAGCCTGGAGGATGCCACCATTAGCAAGTTCCAAGTCCCTCTGTGCATTACGACACCTCAAAAGGGGTTCTCAGCTACTGGAGCCACTCCGATCCTGTAAGGTACTCATTTTGCTCAGTGTTCCAGCTACAAGTGCAGCTCCAGGAGATCTGAGGGGACCTGTGGTAGAGACACACCACCTGACAGGAGCCAAGGGCCAAAAAAGTTATCCCCATTTTTAAATAAGAAAATGCTGAGTATCAAACCTACCCTCTTAAAAGAATTTCTTCACTCTTATGAAAAGATTAGGGAAAGAGCCTACCCACTGTGGCAGATTAAACTAAAAAGTGATTTGATTAAAATACACCTGTTCTCGCCAGTCTGCCAGGATCTGGTCATAGGGATGTGTTCTCCCAGCCCAGAGTGGACACTGCTCTTTTATTGGAAATAGCACAGATCTAGTCTTTCACACATGCCTTTTATTTTGGAACTCTTCTCAAAACCACATCTAGTACCACAATAATATTTTCAAAGTGGAGAAGAAAACAGAAGAGTAAAAAGAATCAAATTATTTTATAATGCTTCTTTATTTTCAGGCAATATTCCTATTACATACAAGTATGTGTGGCCGACATCAATCACAAGATAATGTTAGGCACAGAGTATAAATTATTTAAAAATCTTTTGTAAAATTAAAAATATACTTTTCTTTTTATGTTAAACTATAAATAACCTCTTCAGACTTATAAAATTAATCTAACCAATTTTAAAGACAACGGGCCTTTGCATATAATATTTTAGAACACTGCCACGTGGCCCCATAGTGCCAGTCTTTCTAGGGATATCCACCAAATGAATACCAATTAACTCAAGGATCAAAACAGTTTGATGACAAATGCAATATAGGAATTTGAATCTTATTCTTTCTGAAAAATGTAAAGAATCTTAGGGTTTGCGATCTTGCCCTGGAAAAACAGAAGAAACCACAAAGCTTATTCTAAGTCCCACCTAAGATGGGCAGGCATGGGGGTGGTCTTTTAGCTCCATCAGGTTAATTGTTGGCCCACTAATTTAAGCTTTGTGAAGTTGTGCGATTGCTGTGATATTTGAACAATTACCTCCACACTTGGGATTGCTCCATATCACCTCACCACCTCTAATTATCTTCCAAATAATAACAGAAAGATATTTCACCATTTACTCTTATGGTCCCATATATTTTTATTAGGCATGATATTTATTAGAGTCTGTATTTGTCCATCGGTCCCCTGAGTACTGCTCCCTGAGGGCAATTTCATTCATCCTACTGTCTTGGCAATCGCACACATGTGGGTGGCTCCTGGCTTGTCTTCACTTGTCCAGAATGCACCTCTCCACAGGAAGATGTTTCACAACACAGGCCAGAGGCAACACAAATTCAATATATTCAAGCCAGAACCCACTGTCTTCTTTCTAAATCCCTTCTTCCCTCAGCATTCTCTTTCTCCTTTACTGGAGTGGTCACCCATGCTAGGAAGAGAGGAGTTTTTGGCCCTTCCTCTTAGCCTCTACATGCAATAATCCATCAGGCCTCAATATTTTTTAAGTCTGGCCATTCACCTTCATCTCTTTCATTTATTCAGCAAATGTTTAATAAGTGCCTACCATATGCAAGTCACTCTTCTAAAGTTGACCTTATTTTGAAGAACAAAACTTAAAAATAAAATCCCTGCCCTTCTAGAGCTTATATTCTCATGGCAGGAGACAGAAGGTAAGCAAGAACTATAATGCGTTAATTATCAGAAGCTGATATATACTACAGATGAACAAAAATAATGCAGGATAACGAGGATCAGAAATGTAGAGGATTAAAACTTTAAGTGGGCTGCTCACAGCAGACCTCATGAGGAAGTAATACTTGAGCAAAGATTTGAAGAATGCATAACAGTTGAGAAAATACAGAAGAGGAGGATGCACCTAAGTCAGGGCGTGCGTGTGGCTGGGAGAGTAGCAGGGCCAGGGAGCCTGCAGATCACGGCCTTGGTCCAGATCACAGTTATTCCTTCGCAATAGTCCTTCTCCAGCTGCGTTCCTCTCTACTTTGTCCTTTGCTAGCTGTGAAAGTTGTTTCTCTACAACTCAGACTGCCGTGATTCTCTCCTCTTTAAACCATCCAATGACTCCACATGGATCACTAGATGCCGTGAAACTCAACTGGTGTCTAAAGCTTTTCATGATCTGCTTTGTGTTTACTTCTGTGGGTATATCTCATTCTGCTTCCTATCCTCTTGAGGTCAAACAATATCTGACTCTTCATAGTTGCAAAGATACCAGTGTTGACCTCTCTAACTCTCTGTTGTGCCCTCTGTGTGGACCTCCTATCCCACTTCATCCTGGCTAAATAAATCTCATCCCACTGGCTAAATAAATCTCACCCCGCTTCATCCCTTTCCCCCCCCAATACAGATAAAATACAGTATGGCTCTGTTTTTCTACCTATGCACATCTTTAGTATTTCTCCTGTTAATAATGTTATAAATACATTTTTTATTAGACCTTGTCTGAGCTCATTAAGTGTAAAGAATGTCTGCCTCAGGCAGAGTAGATGCCCAGCAAATATTGGTTGAATAGATGGATGATTATTGTCATGTTTAAATTGCTATAAAATGGAGATTTCAGTTGAACTTTAAGATGCATTTTCAAATGTTTTCTATTGTTTTAAGATAAAATTCTAGCTTCCTTGCCTGCCTTGGGCCTCAAAATATTACTACACCTATTTGGCTTTTCAAATTGTGTGTGTAATCATTCATCTGTTCAGTCATTTTTTTTTTAAACTGGGTTTCTACTATGCAAAAGTCATACAGTCTTTATGCTTAAGGAGTTCAGGGCTTAATTTCCATTTATAAATAGAGTTTCTTTTTAACATAACTTCAGTAAATTGATTGATAAGGTTCTCATTTGTCCCATAAACACAAGGTTCTCATTCCAGTCTCTAAACTCTGTTTTATTATTCCCTTTCCTGAAAAACCTGTGTTTTCCCCTTTATACTCCTTAAGGTCACCAGAGTGAATATTTGCAGAAGAACTTAGGATGTCTAACACTAGAACGGACTGAAGGAGTCTATGTGCTATCCGTATTTGGAAATGGTTAATTAAAGCATGAACAATGATTTCCCCTTGCCAATTTGTAATTCACCTCTGTATAAAAAAAAAGTAATGATTGAAAACAATTCTAGTTTCAAGCCAGAATCTTCAAATAAAAGAAGGTAAACGAACACATCTTAATGAGGAGGAAAATCGATGAAAAGAAAATGGTCAGGTGGCTTTGTTTGTCGTATCACAGAAGATAACTTCATTTCTTTTTTATTTTTCCCATCTGTTCAGCATTCTAAGGTTTAGCTTTCTGTGACTAATTGCAACTGCTTTGTATTGATTCATTGTGATGCAAACCAAGTAACTACATAGGGATTTAATCTTGATTTGAAGCTGTTATATTTATATTCCCTCTTTTTTTCTCCTGACCTTCTCTCTGGCTAATAGAATACTCTATGTACCCTGATGTGCCATAATTTCCTCAGGAACACCAGAGTCCTTGCATTAACAGTATGTAGAAAAACAATAAATCAGTGGAATATTGCAACACATTTCCCTAAGAGGAACATTATTAGGTACAATAAACATGTAGAGAAAAGACCCATTGACCTAGAATGCAATTAGCTAGTTTGCAACTGCTGTGTTTGAGAAGCTAGTTCCTCTTTCAGATATTATTAGGGATCTAATTGTTTTAGAAGAAGCTATGGGGATAATAATGAGAAAACTCTTTCCTAACAAGTGGACATTGGTAATATCTACTTCATTTTGTAAGAGGAAAACATTATAATCTTATATTTTCAAATATCAAATGTATATGGTATGCCCTCTTACCCCTTTCTAGAGAAATTATCTTAGTAAATGCATGCTTTTATTAGTTAATATACCTTCAAGGGGCATTAAGACAATTTTTTTCTATCTCTTGTGGTTTTAGGTGGATTATAATAGACCCCTCTCAATAAGTCAGCCTCATTCATTTAATCTGTTACAGATCTGAGTGTCCTGCATAGAATTAGTTTTAGAATTATGTAGTCACCCACATGGTGTGTCTTGGAGCCATTCTTCTGCACAGTATGATAACTCTCACGTAAACACTAGATACCTGAAAATTTCCCTAAGGAGGCAGCGTGACCCTACAAGAAAAAAATGAGAGCAGAGTGTAGACTCTGGCATTTGTGCTTGGGTTACACTCCTGGTCTCATAGTTTACTTTCTGCCTCCCTTTTCCCACCTGTAAAGGAGTACGATGATACTTATTCCTTAGGGTTAAAGATAGAAGGGAGCAATATACACAACCTACTTATAACAATGTCTGGGTAAGAGTAAATGCTTCGAAAATTTAGCAATTGTTACTATCATAAAATATTCACCATTTAGACTTGCTGTATCTGTACCCTGTCTTTAGTGGAGATAAAGCCTTAACCCAACATGCAGACAAGCATCTGATTCTTACTCGACAAAAGAACACACGGATGATCTTCATAAACTGCAGAGTGCTGTCAGTGCCCTATGAAATCAAAGAAATGGTATAATTGGCATTTTAAAGGGCAATGGGAAAACAAAAATGGTTTGGGTACAAGGGCAATGGCAGAAAAAGACTGAAGGCAAATTCAGTTATGTCACACATTTCCAAGTGCCTTGCTTTATCACATACTAGAGAATAAAACTCATCTCTTTGTGATTATTCAATGAAAGAAGTTCCCGTAAGAGACTGCTCATGACACAGACAGAATTGAACAAAGCCAGGCCAGTGAACCCGCTCTGCACCCAAGGCAGAGGGAATTGCTAGCCTTGGTACATCCTGAGCAGCCAGTGAGATGTGCCCAGGGGAACACGTATCTCCAGGAGCCTAGGGAGCAGGAGCATGGGTAGGTTTAACATCTGGAGCAGCTGTTTGCTCTGAAGAGAACATAGGGGAGTTTGGCAACATTCCCCGCCCTTAGATTTCCCTCCCAGCCCCCAGCCCTACATAACGTAGGTGAGGCCTGTTCCAGACAATAACACCTACAGGTGCCCTGCTCCGCTAACAATGCATCTGGGCAGCTTTAGAGCTATTTGCAGAGGGCAAAACTTAGGGGGGGGGGGTTGACAGTAATCATGTCATTATCCTTTCTTTCATTCCTACTATCTTGTAAAGAATGAAACACTACAAAAAACACACATAGCTGCTCAATGATTATTTTTCGTACATAAATGAATACAAGAAATCATGTGAAAGGCTGTTTTTGGAATTTCCTGCAGAGGTATATGGAGGTTGAGGTGCCACAGGGTGACTTAGACCTGTGGTCACAGCTCAGATTTCTCCAAGAATCCCTGGCAGTTTCTACAGTATGGTGAGATTGAAGCTGGCAACTTAAAAAACAGGGTGTCCATTGTGAAGCTGCTGGCATCTCTACCTGAATCTGAAAAGATTCCAGATGCTATCTTAAGCCAGTGTGACTATCTTCCTTTCCAGAAGAATCAGAACAGACTTCAAAAATGTCATCAACCTAGAGTAAAAGAGAATTTTCCTGTAAAGAACTACTCAAATATTTTAAATTACAAAACATTTAATAAGATGTTATTTTCCAAAGAATTCCTTTTGTTACTCGACTGTTACATATTAAAAATACCTTAAGCAAACATGCTGTCAAATTGCATATAAAATATATGTAATAAAATTACATTAATCTAAAGTTTTCTCTTACAAACCCTGAAAACTAACTCTTGTAATTATGTACCATAACATATTTGAGCACAGCAAATTACAATATGTGGATTATATATATATATAATATATATTGTATATATATATGGATAACTATCTCTCATTGAAATTGAGCCATCTAAGGAGAGAAACTCGCTATAAAGTTGGTACCAGTGACACTGCATCAATTGCATTGTAATGTATTATTCATAAACAATAAAGTTGAGTAAAACAATTTCAACTTTTTGTCTTGTAGAAATGTTATCTAAGTATACTTTGCTGTATTTAAAGAGACAAGCATCTTGTTGATTATTTTATATGGATGTCATCTAAGAGCTATTCAAAGAAACTAGTTATGCTTTTGTATTGGGAATCATGTCTTTCTTGGAGTATGTGGTTGTCCTTAAAGTCTGTTTAGCATCTCTAAAATTAAAAAAAAAACTTTTTGACCATTTAAATTAAAATTATAATTTTATCAAGAGTGTTATGATCAAATAAAAGTATACATGTATATTAGCATACCTTTTAATAAAAAATAAAAAACACAGTAGACTTAGATCCAGCCAAGATATTGTAAAGATTTGGGTATTTGGTATTTGTTTTTCCTAGTTCACCACCCACTAGCTTTTGAGTTTTCTGGGAAATTTGCAAAATCAAACATTCTGTATTTTTTCCCATTACAATTACAAAATCACTTCCGATAGTGGACAATAAGAAAAAATTTTCTAGAAATCCAGTCTGTATTTTAATTATATTTAATTTCTTCCTTACTCTGCCCTTGATAGATATCTCTGAAATTTAGTGCATAAACTCCACATGTATTAAATACTCCTCTTTCACTGGTATCCAGCTTTTTCTTCCTCTCTTCCTTTCTCCTTTCCTTTCTTCCTTTCCTTCCGTATTTCCTTCCTTTCTTTCCTGTTTTCACACATGTTCTAGGACTTCATTAACTATTTTCAACCCTTAAACTGGGATCCACGGCTTAAACGCCACTTACATCCCTCACTACTCACATTCCTATCCCTAAAGCAACCACTTTCTCTGAGTTGAAAGTTTTATTCTTGACAATCTAAGGCAGTGTTTCCAAAAACACCAGATTATAAAAATTACCTAGGGATCTAATTAGTATGCAGATTTTCAAGATCAAAGAAAAAAACTTTAAATAAACTCCCTAGATCACTCTTTTGATTAGAAATTTTTGAGAAACACTAATGTAAACCCCTCTACCCACAGTGTATGTTATCTCTTCTCTGCCATTCTGACACGGCCATACACCACCAGCTACCGTAGGGTGGTAGATGCTTATTTAGGGGAAAGCCTATTTCACTGTTTGACCATTCTAATTGTAGAAAAGAAGGCTTCTTGTATTTTTCTTAAATCTATTTCCTATCCTGAAAGTTACAGCTTTATCATGGCTACATAACTGTTATCATAAAAAATAACTAAATTATAGAAAAAACAGAGGTGCTATAATATATATGATTTGACACGAGCAGACTTTTGCCAGCAGGAAAGCAATGAAAATGGGATCAAGTCTTACCAGCAAAAGAAATTAAGCAACGGGAGCCCGACAATAGCAGGCTTATTTTAAGGGAGTAGTGATAGGTTTTGAAGGTTATTAAACTGTAATGTCTTATTCGTCTAGAAAGTTAAATGCCTCTCCTTGAGAAAAATCTTTAGAAAAGTTAAAAATTGTTACCTGTAAGAAGTGAGTTCATAGAGTATTGCTACTATGAGATGATTTTAATAAAAAAACTTGGATTCAGATTCCAACTAAGACACCCTAATTTTGCCATTTTGGGTATATGATTTAACCGCTCTAGAATTAGTTTTCCATGTATAATATAAGGCAATTCTGACATAATTATAATAAAGATTAAAGGTGATAATGTTCATAAATTGTTTAGTTCTATAAATATATGAATTTTGAGGAATTGTACAAAATTGGATATAGAAATGTGTGTGGTAGAATTCTATCTCCAATTAATTGACAAAAATTTAAAAAGCTTAACTGTTCATTGGCATGAACATATCTAAGATGATATGCCTTTGGAATTCACACCTAGGACTCTTGAAATGTTATTTCATTATCAGCAAATTTCTCTTTAGTTCCTTATTAGGTTTCATATATTAATTGTGATGCAAAAATAGAGATAAGAAAACCAGAATGAAAAAACGGTGTATCTTAAAACCCAAGTAAGATGTCCCTTCTTTATACTGGGCATGGAAGATAATAAAACTATAGGAAAAAAATAACGTTTTATGATTTAAAAGACAATGTAGGAAACTGAATGAATTAATGAAGCACCTGAAGTCATCTCTGATAGATCCTATCACAGGGAATGTATTCAGAGCAACTGTTGTGTTATTTTATTGCATTTTTGTGTGTTTTCTTTTTCTTGAACAAATCTTTATTTTTAAGAGAAAAATTAAATGTTTGATTTCTTCTTTAACATAATACATACTCATATGTGTATATCTGTCCAGAAAGTATCCAGCCACACATTATGAAAAATAAAGACATTTATTGAAGAAAATACTAGATACAAGAAACATTGTTCATAGGACAATGAAGCCTCAGTCCACTTCCTAGTAGGTACTTTGAGACCTCACACAGTTCTCCCAGTCACCATCAGCTGCCCCTTTGTATTTTCATGAATCTCATCAATGGTCTGAAATCTCTTCCATTTCAAAGGTGATTTTAGTTTTGGGAAAAGCCAGAAGTAGTGGGGCACCAAGTCCAAGCTGTAAGGGGGCTGAGTTGCCTGGATAGTTTGATATTTTGCCAAAAATCTCTGCATGAAGCTTGATGAATGAACAGTTATGTTGTCATGATGAAGCTGCCAATCACCAGTTTTCCATAGCCTTCCACCTTCTGAATCATCTGAATAGTTTCTATGGAGTAATGTTCAAGCTTAATGGAAAATTTCATGTAGATTTGTTGCTCTACTTGCTCAGTCATTTTGAATGTGATGGTCACACAGTACACATGCTCAACTCAGCGGTGTCTACAGCCTCCATTGACTAGTACAGTGAAGTTGTCATTGTTCACACATACACATTCCAGTCCACTCTCCTTGGCTGCCAGGTTACATGGATGTCAGGCAAACCATTCTCATTTTACTAATAATGCCTGGACTTTTTCTGGACAGACCTCATGTATTCAGGACCATACTTTAATGTTAAAGTTTTTGATGGGAGAGAAAAAATGAGATCCAGAAAAAAATTAAGCGCTAATTCTGACATTATCCAAATGTCGATTCCTGATACAGACAAAGCACACATAACGGAGATACCAGAGGCAGCACTTTGTAATGCATGTGATTGTCTAACACTATGCTGCACACCTGAAGCTAATATAAAATAATATTGAATGTAAAGTATAATTGAACAATTTTTTTTAATTTAAGAAAAAGAACATTCAAACATCATTTAGCTTATCTTAAAATTAAGGAGTACTGTTAACAATCACTGAAAAATGCATCTAATTTCAACCTGGAGCTGATTTGCAAATGCATTTTCATTTAAAGAAAGTATTTTAAAATATAAACAAATAATTTGAACATCAACAAAAAATAAAAGCACACAAAATAGAATGGATATGTTAATTATGTTAAATATGCATCCAAGAAAATGACAAAATGTAGATTAGATGAACTTTCTAATTTAATATCTGAATATTTATGACATTAAAATTTTTCAGTTATTTCATTACTATTGTTTCAGGTAGAATATTTTTATTTTTGATCTAATATCAACATTTGCATTTTGTAAAACAAAGATAAATTTGATGGTATTTCAAATCGTTTGACTTTTATAATATTTTTCTTAAAGGAGAAATTTAAAGCCTAAATTATGTATCTGATTTTAGACATGTCACTTAATACAGGTGAAGGGGCTGAAAAAATATGAAGAGACTCAAATTAATTTTCTGACCAATTTCTGTTCAACATACTAGGAAAGGTAGGAGGGCAGTTCAAAATTTATTGTACTTATTCAACAAATACAAAATGAGTTTCTCATACATTCCAGGAAAGAGTAACCTACAACAGAATGTCTGTGTAAGTGTTGGAAGAGATATGAACAGATTACTTCTGTAAGAAAAGAAAATCAGATTAATTCCAGGTATAAATCTCAAGAGACTGACTTATGAATGCATTCCCCAACAAACACCTAGGTAACTTATCAAAGTCACTGTGTTCAAATGAGCTCTTAGGAGTACAGATCATTTGTTGATGTTTTTCTTTAGTTAATTTCAGGATCTATATAGAGGATATAATTAAAAATTTCCAAATCAACTACTAGAGAATCAAGTCAAAGCAATTTTATGTATTTCAAAACTATTTCTTTTTTATTTGATTACAAAACTAAAACTTTTTGATTACACTGTAATAAAAATAAAATTTTGGCTGATTAAATTTTGTGAAAGAGGTACCAATTTCCTTACTTATGGAATTAATAAATTTTTATATTATTGATTAGTTGGCTTTTCTTGTTTCTTTAATTGTCCACAAAAACCTTTATAAACTTATAAAAATCAAATTTTACTGAATTATGTGTTGTCCTTAGTAAATAAAATGGTATATTTCATATTTAAGCAATGATTTTATAATTTCACTCCTCACTGTATTAACTGAAGCCATTTTCCTATGAATTTGTCTCTATACTCTGTAAGAATGATCTGGATTGAAAAAACACTAGAAGATTTGTACTCATTATTAATTTGTCATTCAAAATTTTAATTCCACAAAATGACTTGAGTGTCTATTTTACCAATGATTTGTTCATAATAACAATTCAGCTACTATCGTCTACAAAAAAGGGACAAAAATAAGATTTCATTTCTATTTTCTTATACTAAATGAATCAAATGAATATTGATTCATTTTTGGACTTTCCTAAATGAACTTTAATATCACCAATCAGTATTTAGATACTTTTGCTGATTCTGTCTTTTGCCTCTGTTATAAAAATTAGATAAGGAACTTCTTATTTATATTTCAATATATCATCTTTTACATTGATTTTCTCAATTTATTCTCTTAAATTTCTGAAGCAGTCTCCGGAGACATTTCCCTGCTTAAAACACTTAAAATCCCCATTTATTTTGTTTTTGACATCTTTTTCCATGCAGCTCAAGTGTGACAACCCAGGATCCAAATGCTAAGTTCTGAAACAGGAATTTACTTTATATATTTTGTGATTTAAAAATTAAATTTTTATGAATATTTATTGAACACATATTATATGCAGTATGCTTTTAACATCTTTTATTTCATTGTACTTCTCAAAAAATGATAGTCACATTTGTTCTTAAATTATTCTTACTTGTTGCTTAAATGGCAGATCATAAAGAATTAATGGGAGGTACAGTGAGATGAAAAGTATAATGAGTACAAAGAGAAAATTAATTTTTGATGCTTTCAATTTTGAAATTCCATAGAAGCAGACTGTCATTGTGTTCAATCATTTCTCTTCTAAAGTCCCTCCGATTCTCCTCTTCTTCTCAATTCTTGCTACTAAGACAGAAGCCTAGACTTTCCCCACTCAATGCTTGAAATACTACAACAGGTCTTTAATTAGCCTGCCCCTATTATTCCTTCTCTAATTCACCCTCTCACTATAATAATCTTTCTAAAATACAGCTATTGTTATGTCACTCTTCAGCTCAGGAAACTCCTATACCCTATTGCTTTTGGCATGAAGACCAAATTCTCCCACGTGCAATCAAAGTTAACTCATAATTTGGTGCCATGTTACTAGTGGGGCTTTACCTCCAGTCCGCATGCTGTCACTGTCAGACTGGTCAACCCAGTTCCATCCCAACACACTCTGCATCTTGTCCAGTATGCTTCACAAGTATGATCCCCTTTCTCAGAATGGTCCTTGTCCTCCTTGCACCTCCCATGCATTAATCCATTCTGTAAAGTCAAAATTGAACCCCACTTACTCTGACAGCTCTGACACATCCTGAGGTCCTCTCATTTTCTGAGCTTCAATAACATTTTTATCAGAATCTCAATTACTCAAGTTCTCATAAAAGAGGCACTAGAATCAAATTCAGATAACGTGGGTGCTCATTCACTATTGAGTGTTGAAATCATTTCAACCTGCCTTATTCACATTATGTGAAATGGATATCATAGTTAGTACTACGGTGATGGTTTATGTTTCTTTATTTCTTCGCTATTCACTATTCAGGAAGTCCCTGGAAAGCAAATGACTTTTTTTTTACTTTCCATCCTCAGTGCACCTGGAATCACACCTGACACATAGTGACTTCTCAATGCATGTGTGAAGACTGAACATCTGCCATGAAAACCTTCTGATCCAGAGATCTGTAAAATAGAAATAATTATACCTGCCCTGCTTAGCTCACAAGATCTTATTGAGGAGAGAGAATAAAGTGGGAAAATGCTCTGTAATTGTAAGCAGTATAGAAATGTTGTATGGCTATATAATTCTCTCTACATATAGAAATGTTTTCTTTTTTAAAAAATATTTATTTATTTTTAGAGAGAGGAGAAGGGAGGGAGAAAGAGAGGGAGAGAAACATCAATGTGTGGTTGCCTCTCATGAGCCCCCTACTGGGCACCTGGTCAGCAACCTAGGCATGTGCCCTGACTGAGAATCGAACTGGCAACCCTTTGGTTCACAGGCCAGCACTCAACCCACTGAACCATACCAGACAGGGCACAATATTTTTGTTTTATACTCTTTGAATCTAGAAACTGTCTTACGTACACATACTCAGCTGGTAATGTGTTATGACTCATGACATTCCTTTAGAAAAATTTACACAAATTTGTCGATTATTTGTAAATAATATAATAATAAAAGTCATCTGTTTTTACATTATTAGTGTGTCTGCTCTACTTCATGATGCCTAAAAACCTTCATGGTGACTGGAGAAATCTTGGACTGATCCTCTGAACTGCTCTACATGAGGGAAATGCATTTCCCTTACATTTTTGTCTCTCTTCCTCACTGCACTGTAGCCTCACTGCCAAGTCGACTCCTAAAAACCAAAACTGACTGCTACCTGGCCTTATAACAAAAGGCTTTAGTTTTAAGGGGAGGGTACGCAATTCACCCAAGCTGTGGTCCAGTAGGAACAGTTAATAGTGGGTCTTTTGGTACCTCATTGATGTGGGAAACTAATGAGAATCTGAAACCACTGAAACTGAGGATAGGTAGTTAAATGCCAGTTCTTTTCTTCTTCAACACAGTTAACATTTGTGCCTCTTTTATGTTTAGTGTGAAGTGCCAAACTGAATGGCACCATATAGACTGGATTAAGATAGACTAATTTTAATTCCTCTGAGAAGCAATCTATGTTCAACAGCAGCTATCACCATAAAGGTTTTTCTGAATCATTTAAGATAGAGTATTTTTATTCAGTAAAGTTTGAATTGCATGTGTGATTTACCTTGTGATAATAGCCCATGCTACATATCTCTTTGTGTATCAAAAAGATGATACCATAGTAATAATACCACAGTAACAGTTGGGAGACAAGGAAGGAGAGAAGTCCCGGGCTTTGCATTTAGCTGATTTTCTTTATATATCCAGTTCAGCTCTCTTAATGGAAAAAAAAACCCCAAAAAACCACTTTCCTGTTTTTTCTTTCAATTAATGTTGCCCTCCAAAACCTTTCTACCTCTTGGTTTTCCAAAGGCACATTTCGGTTTGCTCTGATTTATATGGTGTACATGACTGAGTGAATATAGAATTCACCCTTCCTTCTTTAAACCTCATAGCAAAGTCTAATATACCTGTTTGGGAAGATTGTCATGTGAGAATAGCTTCTACACTCCTAGGTCTATATAATATATCTAGAACATTTTATAGATACAGGTACAAGTTAAAATATATACATATATAGGTAGATAAATAAATCAGAAACGATAGGCACAGAAATAGATATATACTACACTGTGTTACTTAAACCATCACTAATTTTGACTTGGGACTGGGATGTCTGACATTTCAGATAGTTCTATGGCTGTTGGGAATAAAATAATAGTTCATCCAGCAAAATCCCATAAACTTAATTATTTGTAGAAATGTTATATAGATACTTTCATATATATATATATAATATATATATAATACTAATGTTAAGTCAGCACATTTACTTAGATATCTCATACCTCAAACAGTCTGGATCAATAAGAGCTTACGCTTTTGTTCATTATATGTCCTCGATCGATATTATTGATTCTAAACTTTGAAATTTTCCTTCTGACAGAACTATCTTACTTTCCACCCTTTCCATTCCTTCCTTAACAGCTAACGTGAAGTTTGTTCTCATTGTGAGGTCTAAACCTTGAACTGTCCTTGCATTGCAGGTTCACTCACATCTGTCTGGCTTGGCTTTTCTTATTAACCTAGATTGTGAGGCCATAAAAAACCTCCTTAGTGGTCGTCTTATTAATACTAGAAAAGACTTAGCCTGCTTGACTATTGCTATCTGTATTCCAGTAAACCTAACATTGAGTAGTCCTTTTAGTCCTTTTTTACTGGTTTTAGACAACTTAGCAATGCTGGAGAAAGTCGGCAAACGGTGCTAATTTCACTACAAATCCCTACTTTCCAACCTTGCTTCTCTCTCCCTACTTCTCTGAAATGGTATTTGTTTCCTGATTCAATATTGCAACCCTCCGTTTAGAGTTTAAGGTAATCCCTTCTTCTCGGGTTAAAATCCCCATCTCTCACTTAACTACGTGTACCAGTGCTATCTCACATGACCTGTGTTCTCTGTACAAAGATCTCATTTCTGTATCTGGCCTCTTACTCTTCATTCCTCTCTCAGAGAAAAGGAAAAAACAACCGTAATTCCTCCATTTTCTATTGCTAAACCTTTTATCTGGACTTTGACATTAACCTTTTCTTCCTTTCTTGAAAAACCCCTCCATCAGATAATCGTCATTTTCTGTGTTCTTCCCTTTTTTCTTGCATTTGCTCTACCTAATAATGTGCTTAAATTTTTTCCTTTGAAAAAAGCCTATCTCACACCACCAGTCTCTCAAGGTATCACTTTGTCTTGTCCTCTTGATACTAAAACTTTTAAGAAAGCAGCTGTAATATTTTTTCCATAATGGCATCATGCTTCCAGTTCATGCAGAGTAACTTTCACTATTAATATTTGATAATCAACCTGTCTTTTCCCCATTCACTGGCTTCTCTTTAATATTTGACAATTGTAATCACCCTCATTTCTTGAAATCTACTTACCCTTGCTTCTGCATCATGTTTTTAAATTCTCGGATCATCCCACTGATTGTTTCTACTGAGAAAATGAGAACTACAGCAAATGATACTCAGATTTACTAAGTTGACAAGCTATTTTGATTTAGATATATTAATGTGCTCTAAGAACCATTATCCCCACTTGGTTTTCAATAGTAACTGTTCTCCAAGAGTCTATGCTTACCTCCTACCTTTTAGCCTCCAAAATCACATATTCACCTGCTACTTGCTCCTTACTTTCACTTAAATATTCTAAAATGACCAGAATAATCAAAGCAAACATTATCATTTCTATGGCCCTTGTCTCTAAATGAATTTCTTCTTCTTCATTTTCTAAGTTTTTATTCATAGTATAATCATTCTCTATGTATTTCACAAGTTGAAATCTAAGAGTAACCTATGATTCTCTGCTCTTTTCCTACTTTTCAACATTGGTTTCAAAGTCTTTGTGGGTTTTTTTTTCTTTTTTTAGTGACTTCCTTTTAAGCTTTGCCCATTCACATTCCCACCACCATTTTGTTAGATTTAGCTCTCATATTTCTTTACTTGAACTGTGGCCAAATCTCCTAAATGATGTCCCTACACTTAGCTATTCTTTATGCATAACTTAAAAGTTCTTCTGTAGATTTCCCATAGGTAACAAGCTATTTTTTAAGCTATGTTTAATTTTCTTAAAATCTGGAAGAAATATACCATTCTACTTCATTTCCTGTTATTTGTCTAAAATATACTTTAAATCTATAGCCTGTTATGCATTTCCTTTGACCAGGCTCCATAAGTTTTTGTGTATTTTTTTCTTCTGCTTGGAAACACCTTCCTCCAAAACATCTATCTCTCAAAATCCTATATACTCTTCAAAATAAATTTATATGCCAGTCTTTCAATGCTGCTTAACTCCAGTCAAAAAATTATTTCTTTTAAAAAATTGAATATAATCAACATATAAAATTGTATAAGTTTAAGATGTACAATATGTTGATTTAAAACACATATATTGCAACATGATTAACCTCTATAGCATTAGTTAACACCTCTATCACATCATGTAATTATACTTTCTTTTTTTGTGGTGAGAGCAATTAAGATCTAGTCTCTTAGCAACTTTGAAGTTTTATACACTGTCTCATTGACTATAATCATCACTATACAATGCATTAGATCTTTAGGACTCACTCAACTTCTAGTTGTAGATCTGTATAAACCTCTCCCTGATTCTCTCACCCTCCATCCCCTGGAGAATACCATTCTACCCTCTATTCCTATGAGTTCAGTTTACTACATGCTATATCCCAACATGAGTATAAACTACCACTTGTAAAAGACTACCACATATCTCCTGTTAAATAATTTTCCTGTGCCTTCAGCCCTGGTATAGGTCTTATTCAGTCCCTTTTGTCTTCTTTCTTATTTCAAGGAAGTTTATTTACAAGGAGATTGGAAGCCAGAGTATCTGGTTTCTACCTGCTCAGTCCAGCAGGTATGTGGTAAACTGAAGCCAACCTTCAAGTACAGTACACTCTTAGTGAAACTATCTACTTCCACTCGGTGTCAAGGATTGGCTTAAAAGGTTTTCTGGGCTAATAGATTAAATTACTCTTTAAGGCCAAAGGGCTGTGGTATGAAATTACAGCTGATGAAAGGAAGAAATAAATTATTAAGAGGATATGAAGGTAATAAATCTTCCTTTACAAGCAACACATGAAGTGCTATTTTATTGCTGAGAGTGAAATATTAATATCATGTTTTCCTGAAGGGGCACCGGCACCTAACCCAGAACTCTCCTTAATGCTAGAAATGTGACAGTTAATGCTCATTGGTCCAATACTGCACATTTAGGTGAAATATTCCTACTGGTGCACCACTTGGTGTTTTTTTCTCAGTCATTAAATAACTTCGATGTGTATAAGAAAAATAATTGGTTCTTTATACATTTTGGAGGGGGGAGGGAGGGATCAGAGGGACGGGGGAAATGGTGGGGGAAATGGACAAAATTGTACTTGAACAACAATAAAAAATAAATAGATAAGTACATAAATAAAAATTTTTAAAAAGAAAAATAATTGGGCAGAGTCAACAATTTTAAAGGCTGTTCTGTAGTGCCTAACCTCATGGAAACTGCATAATCTTGAAATAGCTGTTCTATAGAGCTTAGTTTAATGCTGGAGAAGAAAATCAAGTTTGAGATTCCCAAGAGCAAGGACTTGGTCTTTCGACTGTGCTATTTCTAAATCCTTGCTGTAATATAATAAGTGTGACTACAGATTTACTGAATAAATTAAGCTAGGAAAATCAATTCATAGTCCACTTTCAAGTATTATAAGTTGGATATGCTAAACATTACAGCAATGTTTTCTAAACATTGTGTAAACTCGGGTTAACCTTTCATTAAAAGACATTGATTTGTGTTCATTTGATAAAGTTGTAAATACTCTGCTTTGAATACTATTTTTCCAGTGAAATCACAAGAGATGTGACTCATTTGAGGCATAAAGAATGGTGTGTGGCATCATGCTTTCAACTTTCTATTTAATGAATGAATTCCTTTCTTTTTTTAATACATGAGATAATCCCAAAAATGGATTATCTTCTGGAGGATGGACCCCTTATAGTACAGGCACTAGGTGAGTGTTTTAGGAACCCACCTGTGTCAGTGGACCATCTGTCATTGTGTGACAGGCTGTGTTCAGCTTCAGTGAATTATTTTTGAAGACTCTTTTCAACAGCTTGCCCATTTCATGACGGGTGAGTTACACAAACACCTGTCCACACCGCGTTGAGTGTTCAGCAGTTTTTGACCAAAAATGGCATGATCCCCAAGCCCCACCCTCCCTGCTCACCGGATCTAACCCCGAGTGACATTTTTTGTTTCCCCAGATGAAAAAGTCCTCAAAGGGAAATGTTTTGCCAATGTGGAAGAGGTGAACAAAAAATGGGAGAAGTACTAAAAGGCATCAAAATTGATGAATTCAAAAACTGTTTTGAGCCACGGAAAAAAATCTCAATAAGTGTATTGCATCAAATGAAGAGTACTTTGAAGGTGACTGAAGTTTAAACATGGAAGAATAAATACACAATTTTTTATAAATAAATTTCAAATTTTGGGGGGGTTCTCCCTCATGAATTATTTCTGTATTTAAATCAGTGGACAGTATAATGTAAAGCAAGTTAGAAATAGCATCATTATTCCATCATTTAAAAAGCCATAGAACAACATTAAATTGTCAATACTTTCAGGTGTGCTAAAAATTAAAATAACTCAAATTTCTTAAGAAAGTATTTGTTAAAAAGTACTATGAAATATGCTTGTTTTTATTTTAATTGTGACATTTGAAATATCAGGATCAATTCATATATTTGTGTATGGACATGAAAAATTTTTAAGATTCTTTGAACTAGATTCAAAATACCAAGTGATTTAAAGTTCATTGTAGAATATTCGCAAAACCATCTTTTCTGTTCTGAGGCTCTCAGAATAAGATCTAAGAGTCTTTCTGCATGATGGTTTCACTCCCCAAAAAGTCAGGAAAAAGTTATAAAGTCTGAACAATTATTTAAATCAATACACTCTAAAAGTCATTAAATATGCCCTAGAGATTCAGTGGTTCCCAAATGCCAATCTAAGGACTGGTCACTTCCAAATTACTTGAGAAACTTTAAAAAACATTAGTTCGTGGCCCTCACATTCTGAAAATAACCAGTGTAGGACCCCAGAATTTGTGTTTTTAAAAGCTGTACAGGATGATTCTTGTGTACTGCTAAAGTTTGGAATCCGTTATATTTTCTAACATGACAGAAATCAGTTGCAGTAAAGGTAAGAATGTAAAAAAAAATTTTTTAAATCTCCAAATTGCTGTCCACTATCCCATGTGTCCAGTTATTCGCATTTGCTTCTTGGCAATCACTTCCCAGGCTGACGTCTCAGAAATACTCACTATTATCATTTCTCATTGTACAACGGAAGCAGAAGCCTGCTAACTAGATGAGCTCAATGAAAATGCACCTAGGAAATATATTAGAAAGAATCTAATTTCCATAAATCAATGCCCTAGAGTACGGTTTCAGTACTCTGTGGTTTCTGCCGGAGGGACAACCTACCCTCCTGTATCCCATTTGTACAGTTTACTCTCAGATTGAAAGTTGTTCCTGAATAGTCTAAGTTAATAAAAAAGTGCATTTCAATAGGTGGAGGCTGGCGCTGACCAGCCGGGTTGACACGATTAGAGCTTTCGGGGCGATGAAATCCTGCGGAAGAGGGTTTGAGTGTATTGGAGATGCGTGGAGCTGAGGGTGGGGGAAATAGAAAAAGAAGCAGGACCCGAAAGCCGCATCCCAGTGTGAGACAAGCGACAGGCCCATACTGCTCTGCATCGCTGCTGCAGGAACCTGTTCTCTGTCTTGTTACAAATAAAGAGGTTTGCAATGTAACATTTATTTGAAAAGTCAACCTTAATTTATTGAATAGTTACAGGAGATAGGCAAGCACATACATAGCTAATTAAAATACAAGGAAGGGTGTAATTTTTAAAAGGCTGCATTTCTGATGTGTGCAATTGAAGATGTTAGGTAAGAGGAAGTATTTGAGCTGAATGGGTGAAATTCTGACAGTGCGAATTTAGGAGAAGGGCAAGAAGCAAAGGAGTGGACAAATGGACATTGTTGTCAGAAAAAGTTGAGTTGCTTGTATGCCAAAAATGAATCATGGTTTTGGTAGAATCATAATGGGAAAAATAAGGTCAAAAAGAGAGAATCATGGATTAAGCTAAATTTTTGCATTTCATCCTGTGGGCCATGATAAACCACGTGAAATGTTTAGTAAGAATATGCCATAATCTGATGTGTGCTTTAGGAAAACCTAAGAGAGAATAGGGGTCAACATGACAGCTAAAAATCAAATATAGCGGCCTGCAGAAGACAGCTTACAACTAACCAACTAAAGTCAACCAGGAAACATGCTTGTTAGTGTCTATGTTTAAGTACTGGACAAAGGGCTGAATGAGGGTTGGATGGAGGCAGAGACGTAATGAGTAGCAAAAATCGGACAGTTAGAAAAGCATTGTGGAGATAGAGAAAAAAACAATGTATTCATAACTACCTCAATCTACCTTGCTTTAGCGAAAATAAAAAAAAGTTTTTGTCACCTTTCTTTACCTTTCTTTTTTAAACAACTTGATTGAGATATAACTTCATACCATAGAGTTAACCCACTTAAAATGTACAATCCAATGGTTTTTAGTATATATACAGAGTTGTGCATCCATCACCATAATCTAATTTTAGAACATTTGTATTGTCCCCAAAAGAAGCCTGGTAGCCCGTAGTAGGCACTCGACCTCCCTCCTCCCCTTCTCCCAGCATAAGCACCCACTAACCTATCTATCATTTGTCTCACTGTATTTTTTATGGAACTCTAAGCTACTAGGTCCTTTGCTAGAGGGAAGACTTGGTTTCTAATGAATACCTAATACCTAGTCAAATTTTTTTTGTGTAAAACAATATTTTTGAATTCACTATCTTTCTCTCAAATTCCACCTCCTTCCCCTCCCCTCCCAACCCCCAACACCCAGGCAGCACAAGTATTTCCAGGGAGTAACATTCTTACCTTTTACTTCTGTTGTTCTTGTACAGCCAAGAAAACCCCAGATACATGGCAGAGGCCGAAAGAAGCAAGTAATCCAGTAGAAGCAGGTACTCCATGCTTGCGGGACTGAAGTGATGCCAGAGGCAGAAAGTTCCTCTGACTTTTGCCATTTCTTCCCTTGTGGGAGTTGCAAACTTGAGTTCTGTGAGAAACAATGTAACTCCATTTATGACCAGGGCTGGCTCTGCAGGCCCCAGGTCCACACCAAACCGTGAGACACGCTAGAATGCAGTCTAGTTGACTCAGTCCAGGCGAAGCTATGCCTGGAAAAAAGTAAAAGTGCCTTCCAGAGTGTGACGGACATTTTTATAAGACTCTGCCAGAATTCCAGGTTGAAATTGAGTATCCAGTAGATTCATGCCAATGAATCCTCCTCTTCTCCCAAGAAGGTGCAGTTTCTCAGGGGCCGTCTTACCATTCCTAGCTCTTGCTTGATCCTAAGATTTTATGGAGCGCAATGAACCTGGAAGCACCTGTACATAGTTTGTGATCCTAATGACTGTGGGACAGCAAGCCAGGTACTATTTTTACAACTGAGGAAATTCCTTAAGTGAGTCACACTGCAGGTCAGCAATATTTCCCTACCATATTCCACATGCATTCATCAGCTGATTGAAACTTCTCTCAATCCCCAATGATTATATTTTCAGGATTGTTGAGGATTACAAAAACAAAGGACAATGAATAGAAACATAGTTTGGAAGTGATTAAGCGATACATGGTAGAAATTGGTGTTTCGGTATTAACTAGCCCAGATTGCCTTGGACTGGCAAGAGAATTCATACTTAGTGCTCTGAGTTTCCCTGGAGCCTGAAGTTCTCTCATGCACAGAGCACTACGTATCTGACCTGGCCATGGGTGTTTGTCAGCCCGGGAGGGTTCTTTCTAGGTCACACCATTAGCACGTCAGAGTCATGGCAGTCATTTGACACTTGGCTCCAGATTTTCTCCAGCTAAAGATGGCAACGCAGTCCCAATGCCACTCGTGTTCTCTGGGTGGTCATTCAATCAATCCCTACGTGTGGACAACCCTCTTATCTTGTTCAGAGTTGAAGGATTTTGAAGAGCATTTTATATATATTTTTTGCTTTACTATGTGATTTCTAACACGCATCAGAAATAAATGGCTCCATAGTCACCCATCATTTATAATTATTAGTTGGTGAAAACACCTCTTTTGATGTTTGGTTGGCTTGCAAGGGGACACTAAACTATGGCAAGTCCTAAATTTAGTCATTTCAGGCCCCTCCAAAACTGTTTATCCGGTAACTGCACCAGTTTGACTTCCTCCCGGGGTCTGGGGCTGTGCTGCAAACAGTATTTAGTCATGTTCTTAACTGAATAACCTATAGCAGCAGAAGCCCTGGCTTTTAAAGAATATTATATCTTATTTTGTTTCTTGTTTCCCCCTCGATATGGTTCCTTTGTAAGGCAATATATACTCCTTATATTTTTCCTATGGATTTATTTACTTATATCTTCGATACCTGAAATTCCCTTTTCACTTGCTTTGTCAATACAAATCTTCTGCTCTCTCTCCCAGGTCTACATTAATATACATAAGAGAAGCTCCCCCTGATTAACCATGTGCCAAATTAAATATGTTGTTTTTGCATTGGCGTTCTCTTTAAGAAATCAGAATTTTAAAGATCAAGAGATTTGAATGCTTTTTTTTTCTGTTATAAACCAGAGCAGTGCTGATGTAATCACATGTCTCAAAATTTAAGTAAAATAGAACAGCTTTTTATTTCTTACAGTTGGTTTTAGAGAAATATTAAAGGAAATGGTAGTTTACATGTTCTAATATCCATAAGTATTTACATTTTAAGTAATTTTTTAAAGAACTAAAGAACAAAAATTACTAATTAGAAAGGGGTAATATACAAGCTATTCATTTTATAATAAGCAAGTAAGGACAAATTTATTCCAAATTTAATCTTTAGTCTTAGTGTGTTCATCAAATGGGAACTCGAGCTTAGTAACATGTGTTTGGGAATAAACCAATGACCATAAAAATATCAAAAAAAAAAGCGTCTCCAACTTAAAGAGAATTTTGCTCTCTATTTCCAATTCCACATAGTCTGGCCAGCTCTCATTTTCAGGAAGAGATGAAAATATTACCTGAAATAAGAAGAAATAAGAAACATTTTAATGCATTTATTGAAACACTGAAATTGTCGAAATTTGGTAATGACGGTGTCACAGGAACAGAGTCCGTTTGCCAATAAAATCAGGTATTACCTAGACAAAGAGTTTCCTGAAAGTCACATTTCATACTCTTTCAACAATAATTCCCAACAACAGAACATCTATTCACATACTACAAAATGCAGTTATTTGCTGGTTGTTTATCTATCTAGCACCCATAACTCTTGGTGAAAATGAAAACACATTTGGGTGTCTTTTAGCCTCCTATGCATAAGTCCTTCTCTCTCTCTCTCTCTCTCTCTCTCTCTCTCTCACACACACACACACACACACACACTCACATACATTCACAGCAAGGCAAGGTCATTATCCTTCAAAGGTTAGATAAAGCTAAAGTTAAAATATCCATATAAATGTAAATATCTGTTCTGCTTTGATCCACTTTGCCAGAACTTACAGATAATTGTTAATCATGTGATAAAATCACATTTTTGAATACATTGTTTAAAAAATATGTTAACAATGCATTTCTTTCCTATATTGTCATCTTAAAAGGTTATTAGTATTAATTTTTAGGCTTCCTGAGCCTTCTTTATCTTTTTTTACCAAGTATTAAATGTATTGTAACTATTGACACATTTCAGCCCCCTGGAATGTTTATCAAAGAATCAATGCCAGCCTGACTGAGGGATGCACTGAGGGTCTGCCCTTGGCCCTTCCCCGATGCATGTATTTATGAAAGGCCCCGGTAAGGATGGCAATGGCGGGCTTGGGACATTCGTAGTTGACAGACATATAGAAGCGCTGAGAATCAGTATTTAAAAGATTCCCAGAGTTAACAACCTGTCATGTGTAACTAGAAAGAAAATATAACAGGGATAAAACATTTGGCACTGTTCTTAGGTCCAAAACATCAGGTTCAAGAGTTCAACATAAAGGAATCCAGGCTCAGCAAAAACACTCTGCCAAGTGTTTTGGTTATATATTAGCTCAATATGAGTGAATATCGTCCTCTGGTTTTCTTAAAATCTGTAAGAAAGAAGTGAAATACCTACTCAAATACATCACTTATTTAGTGGTTAAGCACCACCTTTCAAGAGTGGTATCAAGAAATATAAAAAAAATTAGGGATAGCACTGATGGTGGAGTGGGGACTTGAAATACATTTATATAAGGAATTTATAATATTTAACTTAGAAGAGACTAAAGAATACAACAAATGTTGTCTTCAAACATTTTATAGATCTGTCAAGTAGAATAGTAGTAATTACCTTTGGAGTTCTAGATCAAGGGAGGGAAGTCTCAGGAGAATTGATTTTAATTAGAGAGAGAGGGTGGGTTATTCTTAACTGTGAAATTATGGAATGGACAGCTTTGAGAGGGATAATTTCACAGGAACTGGAGGAATATTTGCAGAAGCTGATGTCCTCTGAGAAGGGGTGTTCAAAAAAATTCAAGTATTATATAGCACGGAACTAGATAAAATATAAAATCCAGCCCGACACTGAAATTGAAATTTTATGCTGTGACGAATCTGCTTCATGGCTAGGAGATTTGTCCTTCTTTTCTCTTTGAAATTACAATAAAGAGGGCCTAGTATTTACCTATTATAATAGGATATCAAAATGCCTATAATAGATAAATGTCTAACTTGCTAAATAAGAAAGTAGCATCATACCTATATTATTCAAAAGTATGTCAGTAAATACTAGAAACAGAACTAAACATGAGAGAAAGGGTCCACTTTGAGCAGCTGGTGTTGGGGAAGGGAGAGCCTGAGGGAAGCAGTAAATAACACATACTCAGCCTCATCTATTTAACTTTTTCTTGTATTACCTTAATCACCTTTTAATACAAGGAAAAAATTGTTGTTGAAAAGTCAGTGGAGAAAAATAAACATTTAACTTTCAGATTTTTTCCAAGGCTTGCAGTTCATTTCAGATTATGCTCTCTGGTACTTGTCAGATTTTGCTGACTGTTGTCACTTGTTCAAACTGTAACATCAAACAAATTCACAGTGTTTTATGGAGACTCAGAACTAGGACACCTTTATGTGTTTCCAGAACTTGCAGCGTAGGACTGGTGAAATAAGGAAGGCAAAGAATGAAACAGTTCACCTACAGATGGTTTTTGAAAGTTCACTTTTAAAAAATTTTATTGTATTCTGACTTCTAACAGAGACTGGACAAGTTTTGCAAAGGAACGAGGGGGACAGGAAATTGGCTTCTGTGTATTTAAAATAACAAGGTCATAAATAAAGAAAATTTACTAGCTGAATTATCTTTAGTCTATTATACTTTCTGCACAGCAATAGTCTATTTTTTTTTCAGCCAGTTTCCAGCTTCTATCCCATTTTTCTCACTATTTTACTCAGTTAACTATGATATTGTTTCTCCCCTGGCATTACCATTAGTTCTGTTTAGAACGGCTGGTAAAGAGGTGGATGACAGGCAAATAAATGTGATGGACAAGATTAGACACACAGACACATAGGCACAATGTACTCTAATTGGAACATATCTATCAGTTAGAGGTGTCTAACTTCTACATTAGAAAATTCATTTTGTGGCAAGCAGACTCAGTTGGCTCTCCATGATCCACATTTCTTGGTATCCATGCCCTGTATAATTTCCTCCCCTTGGTGTCAATGAGACCAGTGACTTGTTTCTAATCAAAAAGTTTGGTAACATCATGGGATGTCAACCATGTGGTTACATTGTATTATGTAACTAGCTTGCAAGCTGATTTGCCATAGAGACTCTCTTAGCTGGCTCGGTGAAGTAAGTGGCCATGTGGCAAGGAATTGTAGATGAATGCTAAGAAATGTGGACAGCCTCTATAAACCGAAGGGGGCTTCAGAACCACAGCTAGCAAGAAGCTGGGGCCGTCGGCCCTGCAGATGCAAGGAAATGAATTCTTCCAGCCATCCGGGTGGACTTGAAAGTGAATTTCTCCCCCGTAACTTCTAGATGAGAGGCCAGCCCTGCCTACATCTTGATTTCAGCCTGTCAATCCCTAAGCAGAGAATCCAGCTAACCGTGCCTAGACTCTTGACCCAAAGAAACTGGGATAATGAGTGCATGTTGTTTAAGTCACTAAGTTTGCCGTGGTATGCTACATAGCAATAGAAAATTAATACAGTACCTTCCCATTGTGCAATATATTAATACAAGTTCTCAGCATCATAAATGGGCCAATTTGATAATATCCAGCTCACAGTAGAAATATCTGATTGCAAAATCCATTTGATGCCCCAAGGTAGAGCGTTCAGTCTTCACTAGAGTCCAGTTGCAGGCTTTGGAAGGCATGACTTTTACCCAGGACCCTGTATGTCTGTGCTGCAGCCCTTGTATTTGGGCATCTGTTCTATCACACCCAGCACCATCAAAATCTTGGGATCATGTGGCACAAGAGACAGAGCTGATTATGCTGCAGAGCCCTCTGTTTCTCTGTACCCCACTTAAAACTGGTAGCCTTCAAGTTACTCAGCAAGTAGCAATGCCCCCCAAATTCGAAGAGCCCATCGAGAGTGGGCCCTCTTGCTCAGTGACAGAGGTAAAACATGCAGTTTCTACCTCATCACATGCCCCAGGTCATTGGACCTCTGAAAACATAAAGAATCTGGCAAACCTCTGATTCTCCAAGGGGTTTACCAGCTGCCCTCTACGAACGTCTATCTGCATCAATCGTACAAGAGCATTTTGGTTATCTACCTTCATTTTATTAAGTCTAAATTAAAATGATGTCATCGGTTAGTAAACCAGAGTGAGGCCCTGCCTGATATCTGGCCAGCCAAGGTCTCCGCAGGTTATATTTGGTAAAGAACAGGAGTTAAAAAAGTCCGAAAGCAAGACAGCGAGTTTATACTTTTGCCCTTATCGTGTAAAGGCAATTTGACTTTGAACTTCCTTGCCGATGTGAACTGCTCCTTCACTAGAACTGCTCTTGAGACTTGACCGAACAATCCCTCCTGTCCCTCTGGGTACTTTACACGTCATCAGTTTCCAAGCCTTTGCTTCCCACCCAAGAAACTTCCTTCACTTCTTTCTACTGTCTTCATGACTTTCTACACCTAACCTCATCTTCGTACGCCAATACTTTTTCTTCTGCTTCTTTTAATTTCATATTATATGCTTGAAACTTGTTAAATCCAGAGTTCAAGTTGTTAAAAAACAAAATTTGTTTTGCTCTATCCTTCTTCCTTGAGAGAAGGTAAACATTAATCTTAAAACACTGCAAGGAGTTTTTCTAATGTAGCGAAGAAAATGAAGGAAAGAAGACAAATTTCCATATTATACATATGAATATTCATATTCTGTCACTGTTGTTTTGACATTTTCTTTAAGGGAGGAATTTTTTATAGATTAGAACAGTTCTAGGTTTTGTACTCAGCTTGGATTTGGCTTAGAGCTGTTTTACAAACTTAATAATAACAAGTTAAGTCACATAATATCCCTGTTGGGTTATTACCAAAATAAATGAGATATATATGAAAATCATGTATCACATGCTAATATTTCATAAATTAAGCCTTTCATCCACTTTATATATATGTTCCCAATATATATTAGGAGTAAATCAAAGTCATACCCCTGTGTATTTTTAATAAAAATATTATTTTTTAGAAAAAAGACTTTATTTAATTCTTAATTAACCATGCAAGCTGTGAAGTTTAATGCTTTTAATCTAAAACAGAGTCATAATTCACAATTCCCAGAAATGGAATGAAAGAAATAGTTCCAGTGAATGAGATTCTTAGGAACTGATCCTACAGAGTATATCTGTCACATCTGGTCAAGAAACAAAAATAAAAAATAGAAATCCTTCACTGTTTTTGAAACAAGAGACATTTAATCTTGGGAATTAGATGCAAGGGATTTGATGGCAGAGCTGAGAAGCTTGCCAAGGGAGCAAAATGAAACCCAGAGCTCAGGAGCACGAGCAACACATTCCTCTCCCCAGGCTGGAACCTCAGAAAGAAGAAGCATTTTCCAAAGTCTTGGGACAGGGATCACCTGGTAGGAACTGAAAGCACCCTAGATCTCATGGGAGGGTGCCAACAAAAAAATGTAGCAGCTGTCTGAGCCTCTTCTTGAGGAAAGAGGAGAGGGCGGATGCCTTACCTTCTTCCTTCCCACTTCCCAGTGGAAACCAGATGTGGAATCAACCAGCATGAGACCCCGGATGAACAATGTGGTCTGCAGGGAATGGCATGAGAGGAAACAAACTCCCAACTACAGTCGACAAATTCACATTAAGTGGCCATCACACAGAGAGTCGGTAAGTAGTTTCGCTTCCAAGTGATGTGTTTGGGAATGTGTGAGCGTGGAGATAGTGAATACGTGGACCTAAAATCAATTAATAGACACCTGAGATTAAAGTTGAGGCCATAGGTACAATTGAGGTTGTTGATGTTTATGTTACAATTTGTTTCCCTAGAAATATATGAGTATACTAACATTCTTGACACTGCACCAGGTCTTAAATCAGGAGGGAAAGTGAATCATTCATTTTTACACGTGAAAGTTAGTATCTGTGACACCAAAAACCAAACAAAAAAGGCTTTTTTTTTAACTACTTTATACAAAATCAAGATCAAGCCTAAGAAAGTGGTTGGAACCATTTCCTGTCAAGAATGACCACTGGGAAAGATGGTATAGGTACATTTTATTTCATATATACATACATCAAATACATCACACATGTACACATATAATAATTGAGAATGTTATTGTTTTACATTAAAAGTGAAAGTAAGACCAAGGTACATATAGGATATTTTTTATACTGCACATTCTTTTCAGGACTTCTTAAATGGCATGGAAAGTTCAGTGTTTTTCCTTTCCCAGATAACGAAAGATTACAGAAACCCCCTTAAACATGTATGTACAAAGTGTTTATGGGCACTAACTGAATGCTACTAAAATAATAAACTCTCAGCAGGCTTTGCTGAAACAAGGTACTTTGTGATACCGTAGCTTCAACCTTTAAAAGTGATTTACTGGAAAGAAAACTCTTGCAAGGACAGTGGAGAAAAATAATTTATTAGAATAAATCTAGAGACCAGATAACTGAGTTTGATCATTCATATTTTAGGGATTTCTCAAGCGTACTCTCAAATTTTCAACTACATAAATTGCTAATTATTAAATTTTCTTAGTGACCAAATAAATGTTTACACTAATGCTTAAAATCAGGGATATTTATTATTGTTTTGACAGATATTTATTGAACTCAATGAAAGCCAGGTAAAATGCTAAGAAAATTAAAAATTTTCTAGAATAGAGACTGCTTTATGGGAGAAGAATAACAAAAGATCACAGTAAAAAGGAGAAAATGATAATTATAGGTGAGGAGACATTATTATTGATATATTTCAAAAAACTTTAATTGATATTTTACATTATGCTATTTCCTCTAAAACCCATACAAATAGTATAGAATGGCATCATATGTCCTGCTCTGAGGATATCTGAAATCTGAAAAGCAAGAATTTAGTCAACTTGTAAAAAAACACAGCTGGTAAGCAGAACAGCCCAGTAGCAAGCAATACACACACACACACTCACACACTCTGTTGCCCTTCACAATGCATGTGGCCTCCACATTTCATAGCAAGGCCTCTTGACACCATTGACATAGTACAGATAAATTCAATGAAAGTCTAGATGACAGAATGTATCTCAGATCTCAAATGTATCAAATGTTTTTTCTGATATTAAAAATACCAAACCACAAAAATGTTCACACCATAAAAAAAGATGAGGGATTTTTATTTTATTTTAGAATATTATAAATCTTTAAAACATACTTTATTAGATGCAATGCCCCAGTTATATTGGCCTCATTTTTTTCACACTAAGTATTGAATATATTAATAATGAAGACAAAGATTTAAAAATTTGTAAAAGCCCAAACTAGAAAATAGGAAGTAAATGGATAGGAAATCCATTGGTGTGACTGTAAAGGGTAATGCCTGACAAAAAAATTGGGCCAAATAACAAGCATAGGATATTAGACTTTATTTTCAGAGTACTCCTCTAGTTGTAAATAAATATAAAAGTTGATTTTGAGAAAACCACCAGTTCCTTATTCATTCTGCTCAGTGAAAAACAAAGGTAAACCACAAAAAGCAGAAAGAGTGGAAGACAAAAATAGGAACAAAAAACAAGGCCAACAAATAGAAAGAGGTAAAAAATATTACAGATATTAATTCAACTATTTCAATAATCACTTGGAACATCAGTGGTCTAACTCTACCAAAAAGAAAACAGATTGGCAGAGTGGATCAAAAAATAAGACTCAACTATGTGTTGTCTATAAGAAACTCACTTTAAATACAAAGACATATATAGCAAAAAAGTGAAGGGCTGGAGAAAGATATACCATGCTAAGAATAGCCAGATGGGGACGGAAAGCCATCTTAACAGACTGAGCTGGTCTCAGAGCGAGGAAAGTTCTTAGGGATAAAGTGAAGCATTATACATGAGAAAGGGTCAATTCTCCAAGAACACATAATAATCCCAGCATTTATGTACCTAACAAAGAAGCGTCCAAATGTGTGACCAGGAGCAAAACAAAGATGCCCCTTCTACCACTCCTTTTCAACATTATACTGGAAGTCCTACCTAATGCAATAAACTAAGGAAAGGAAAGACAGGATGTACTAGTTGAAAAGGATACACAGATGGTTGCAAATAAATATATGACAAAGTTGCTTCACATTACATGGCATTAGGGAAATGCAAGTTAAAACAGCAATGCGATACTACTAAATACTTATTAGAACCAAAATCTGGAACACCGACAACAGCAAATGCTAGCAAGGGTATAGAGCAACAGGAACTCTCATTCACTGCCGGCTGAGATCCACTTGGAAGACAATTTGGCAGTTTCTTATAAAAGTAAACATACTCCTACCATACAATCCGGCAGTCACACTGTTTGATATTTACCCAGCGGAACTGAAAACTTATGCCCACACAAATACCTGAGCAGTTTCATTCATAATCACCAAAATTGGCAGCAACCAAGATGGTAAAGAAACAAATAAACAAATAAGGTACTTACCTTCAGTAGGCAAATAAACAAATAAACTGTGGCACATCCAGATAATGGGATATTATTCAGTGCTGAAAAACAAAACCTGCTCTGAAAAATATAGCCTGTTTTTAAAAAGCAGAGATACACAAAAGACAAGAGTGGACTTTGCACATCATAATTTCTTACCCCTTAAGCAGTTCACTTTGTGGGATTTTACACCGTCCCTGAAGCATCAACAGCTATACTCCTGGGGCTTTGAGGAAGAGAGGTTTTTCTAAGAGTCAGAGATTTGCAGTTATGAATTTGAACACCATTGATATTTTCTTATTTTCTATAGAAATGGATTAGTGAGAGCATTTTGACTGACACAAAGTAAGAGTCACCAAAAATTAATAACCCACTGTGTCCTTTAAAAATTAATGTTGCATCTGGTGCTAGTGTTTGGTTGTTGATTGTTGTTTGTTTACATTCTCTGCCACTTAGAAATATCAGTACTTTTCATCAGTCAGGGAGATCAACACAGTTCCTACCAACTGCCTTTTGTGACTGGGTTGAACGAGGGTCAGCCTCCATCCTTCTCACAGTTCTACCTTCTCAAGGCAGCGTGTTATCACCTCTGTTACATGAGCGTGAAAATCTTTCCCATTCACCATTAAAAATCAAGAGTAGTAAGGGAGATTGCATGCTCATTTTACCCAGTGCTGCATTGTTTTCCCTGGACCCTAAAGAATGGATAATAATTAACTGTCTTTAAATTTAACACTTGAGAAGTGCTTAGGGAAAAGAAAACCATTTAGGCTTTACAAAAATAATCCTTCTAATCTGTGTTCATCTCATCTAATTGAACAGGTCGGTCAATGTACATTTTCTTGTCAAAAGGCTTGGGGTCTCACTCTAAATACTAAAGGCTAGGCGGAGGGCTGTGGCCCCTTCCTGTTTACTGTGGTGCAGTCCGCTCCTGTGATAGAATTATAATCTCGTGGGGTGAGGGGAAGGGTGAAACAGCCATAACGGAGAGGAAATAAACTGAAGGACAAAGTAAAACTGCTTTGAATATGCACTAGTATCATAAAATTACCTAGTTTCTATTAACAAAAGGTTGAAAGATTATAATTACTTCCTTTTAGTCAAATCACATAGTAATTTAATTTGAATAAATATTTAACATAAATGCTTCTGCTCTTTCATTTTACCTAAAGTAAATGGTGTATATTCTATTCATATATATTACATATGATTTATATGTGATTTATATTGTTTTATTCATTGGTATATTTATTTTATACAAAGTTCATTTTTCCTGAGTTTTAAGTTTTAGGAAATACTTTATTACAAACATACTCACACATATATCAGTGTTTATATATGTTATATGTGTATATATACATGTATATATGTAAACATAAATATATATTTATACATACATATATGTAAATATATATGTACATCTATATGCATAAATACATATCTGTTGATGGTCCCTTAGGAACAAACTCTTATACCATGATCATTTACTATCGTTGAGCCAAGCAATAATTAACATAGGATTTTCCCCTTTTACAGATTTCCCTTTTAGATACAGCCATGAAAAAGAAAAAAAAATGAGAAAAAGAAAGGTAGAAAGTACTAAAAAATTATTATTTCCTTGAAAATGGAGCAATATTTTATAAATATCTGTTATGTTCATATTATTTTCTATTTTGTGGATATTTTGTGTATTCTGAATGTTTTACTTTGGATGAATGTTTTATTTTAAATTATCTACCTCTCCAGTGACTTGCATTTCATCTATCAGTGGAAACAGAACAAACTATTTGGATTAATTATGACAAACTCTCTTACCAGTGTATTATTTCATTCATTACTTAATAATAACACTATGCATAATTTTAAATTTGGTATGGTATAGGTTGAATTTGTTCCCCTGGCACATCCAAATGGGATGTTGAAACCTAACCCCTAGAGCTTCAGAATGTAACCTTATTTAGAGATGAACTCTTTACAGAAATAATCACGTTAAAAAGAAGTCATTAAGGTGGGCATTAATCAAGTATAATTTTGTGTCCTTGTAAAGAGGGGAAATTTTGACACAGAGACAGATAATCTTTGACATCAGTCTTAGTAGTATTTTTTGGGTATTTCTCCCTGGGCAAGTGCAACAAAAGCAAATATAAACAAATGGAACTACATCAAATGAAAAAGCTTGTGTACAACAAAGGAAACCATCAAAAATCAAAATGCCAACCTACTAAATGTGAAAATTTATTTGCAAATGATATATCTGATAGGAGATTAATATCCAAAATATATAAAGAACTTATACAAGCTAACATTTTTAAAAATCTGATTCAAACTTGGGCAGAGATCCTGAATAGACATTTCTCCGAAGAGGCCAACAGACATATGAAAAGATGCTCAACATCACTAATCATCAGGGAAAGGCCAATAAAACCACAATGAGATATCACTTCACACCTATCAGAATGGCTAGAATCTAAATGTCAACGAATAGCAATTGTTGGCAAAGATGTGGAGAAAAAAGAATCCTCATGCACTGTTGGGTGTGATTGTAAATCGGTGCGGCCACTGTGGAAAACAATATGAAGGTTCCTCCAAAAAATTAAAAATAAAACTATACAACCCAGCAAAACCACTTTTGGGTATTTATGCAGAGAAACAAAACACCAATTTGAAAAGATATATGCACACTTACGTGCAGGCAACTTGATAGTCTTAGAAGGTAGTTCTGCAACAATATTCTGAGACAAAATAACCAAACATAATAAATATTTGGGGAGAAACTGTTTTAAATAGAGTCAATAGTAACTGCAAAAGCTCAGGGGAAGTGACATTTTACATGGTTAAGGAGTGTAACATGGTGGTGTGCAGCTAGAATACAGTAAAGGAGGGCAGTAGGAAATGGAGGGTGAGTGGCAGCATCCTGTTGGACTTTTCAGGCCAGACTAGTGAAGTTTATGGACATCAGCCTAATTGCAACCTGCTCTCCATTCCTGAATGTTCGAAAGCCACTTCAAATCTAGCGTAGTTTAAAAAGAACTCATCACCCCTCTGCCGCAGCATGTTTATGCTTCTACATTGTCTTTTCCATTTCATAAAATCGTCTCTTGGTTGTGCAACTAAAGAAATGCCTACTGTGCCCTGTAATTTTTCCCTGGCTTCCAAATTTAGTCAACTACCAAATCTTATTGATGGATTCTTCCTCCTAATATCTCCTTTAGACACCCCTGGCACTATTCCAGTTAAACTATTCCAGTTTACCACTGCACCATTTTTCACTGGAATTTCACCTCACTTTCCTCCTTAAATACTCACTGCCTCTACTTTTATCTCCTGGAGTTAGGATCCTGGTAAATGATGACCTGCCATATCCCTCCTGTGTTAAAGCCTCCACATGGTTCACCGCTGCACAAATAAGAAAGTCTACACCCTTAGGCATAGAATTCAAGGTCCTTTAGGCCTGGCTCTTACCTCCAATTCCAATCTCCAACCTGTCACACAAATTAATTCTCCAGCAAAACAAAACCACTTCCAATTTCCATTATGTTCCCACTGTTTCAAAACTCTATTCTTTGAACGTACTGTTTCTGACATTTGGAATGACTCATCTCATTACCTCTCCTGCTGTGTCCCTGCAAAATTCCTCCTTAAAAACATGATTTTAGTGTCAGTATTTTTTGGTCATACTGCTCATGAAAACTCAAACCTTTCTTTCGCATCCACACTCCACCGCCACCACTTGACCTCTCATGGCCTCTGTGTTTCTGCTGCATTTCGCACGTAGAATAGTTTTAGAACTGTGATGTCCCCTTTTGATATCCTTTACCATAATTTTATGCCTGTGCCTGAAGCAATGTGTGATGAGGGGCTAGCAGTATTTGTGCCTGAACAATGTATTGATCACAATAATAAAATATTAGACTCACAAAGAATTTAAAGATCAGCGAGGTGATCTCTTGATATTACAAATGAAGAAACTGGTCAGCATCAAGGTTAAGGAGCCAAAGACACCACAGTTAGTTTTTACAGAGCCCACAATAACCTCAAATGCCCTGCGAAGGGCTTTAACTTGGGGCTTTGGGCACCACTGAACACAGCTTCCTTCATTGGCCATGTTTGCTCTCAGGGCAGCTAAATCCACAGCTGATAGGCACCTATGGATTCACTGATTTTATTTATATCAAGCCCTCTCTCGATATTTGTGAATGAACGAAACAATACATTTGAGTTTGTGTTCATCTGACTGATACTGTCAATAGCTGAATGTTACTATGCATTTTATTCACTTATTTCTTCTTTTAATTCTTTTGTCATTGATTCTTTTGTCAAACAATTATCAAACACCTGTAATATGCCAAATATCACACTCTGTTGAGAATGAAAAGAGAAATAGAGAATATGGTCTTTAAACTCCAGAAGATCACAAAGAAATAAAACACATAATCAGAATATTAAAGCAAAGTTAGAAAAGCTTTACTAATAGGGTAGAGAAGCCAAGAAGTGCATGATTTTGCTCAGAAGATCCCCCAAGTTTTTTACAGACAATGATGTGTGAGCTATACATTAATTAATTTTTTATTTTTAAAAAATATTTTACTTATTTATTTTTAGAGAGGGAGAGGAACATCAATGTGTAGTTGCCTCTCGAGCCCCCCCTACTGGGGACCTGGCTTGCAACCCAGGCAATGTGCCCTGACTGGGAAGCGAACCAGTGGCCCTTTGGTTTGAAGGCTAGTGTGATTTTTAAAATTTTACGTTGTATTAGTTTAGTGTTGAGTGTTTCAGCTTTAAAGTTTAATTTAAATTTTCTTTCTGTGATCCCTGAAATTGGAATCAGTTAGGAATTATTTCTGATTCCCCCTCTATTAATATGACAACATGCTGATTTTGCTTCCTGCAAGAATGTTGATACAATGAGGTTCTGCAAAGAATGGTTTGGGACACTGAAATAAAATAAAAACTCTCTTCCACTCTTATAGTGTGGAATGTATCCTATTTTGCAGTTTACCAAGTCTTGAGAAACTTTTATTTCACTTAACTTTTCATATTTGTTTGCTTGATCTGTGTCCAAAGGTAAGTAAGTAGTTGTGAAAACCCATTCTTACTGTGTCTTATTCATACAAACCCATGAATTTCTGGAAGTCTAAAAAAGAAATAATTATTGAATCTTGCCAGATTGATATACAAATATAAAAGTTTATATATAATATTTTAAATATACATCTCAAAGTTCTAGCCATGCATTTTAATTTGCTTTCTTTATAGTGAAGATCCTCCTATTACTTTTAATATTTTTCAACAGTAATTTTTAAATTTCAAACAAACATTTCCGTTATTTTTCTGGAAGGGAAGATTCTACACTATTTTTCTTTTTTTGATTTGAGGAGTATTTTTTTAATGATAAAACATTATCAAATATAAAAACTAAACTTTTTATAGGTACATGCTTACATATATTTGATATGAATATAGGAAACCATAACCATCATTAGTTATGCAAATAACTCATATCTATATACAGATACATGATTTTTATAAATATTTCTTACAGTGTTTAAAATATTGCATTATGGGCTTGATTTATTATTTTTATTAGTATTGCATACATGCCTCACCATCCCCTCACAGATCAGTTATTTATATGAGCGCAGTGAAACTAATTGACTTACCCAAGGTCGCATAGCTAGATTACTTACTAAACTGGGTTGTAGTAAGACAACAGTTAAGCCACATTATAGATTGTTTTCATATATGCAAATTTACTCCTTAGGCATGATCTTTTATTTTGTGATCATATTTCCAAAGGGCATTTTTGACATTTACATTAGCTTAGTTCAAGTGGGAATTAATTTCCTCTTGACAAGTGTTGTGAGTTTCAAAATAACCCTCACGCACACAGTTGCTGAAGAGGTTATTTGTGTTAGAAATGTTCGTGACAGAGATATCTAAATTTTTAGCATGCATACATATCTTTTTATATTACATAGCTCCCATTATAAGCTAATGAGGTCAGTTTTCTGTAGTGACTTTTGAAAACTAGTCTATAACTTAATTATGCTGTATGTTTCACAGTTTATTTAAATATTATTTTAGCCTTTAACTATTGACCTTGTAAATTTCATTACTGTATTTTACAATTTCATCTGAATAGCCATACAAAATAAAATTAGAGCTATTCAACCACAGACTCATGCAACCAAAAGTAGCTCTTCCAGTCTTTGTTATTACGATTAGTAGTTTAAAACTCGAGCCAAGGTTTTGATCCACAAAGATCCTGTGGGCGGGCGCGGTGAGTGGCATGTGATGTCACAGCTAGGTAAGCCCATCAGGATGCAAGAGACAGCACTTCTGCAGAATGAATTTCTTCACCCCTAAGCTGTGGCTTAGACCAAAAAACCGAACATCTGCCCAGGTTTGTGACAGCTGGAAAAAACCCCTACCACACCTCTCTAAGCCCTGAGGGTGTTTGTGGTTATTCTAACATTCACTAAAATAAAAAGCAATTATGCATTACTTTTTAATGTTATTTTATATCAGGGTAATTTTGATTGTCTTGTTTCCTCAAATAATTTGCTAGAACTCACTAGTGTGCTAGTGGAAACCTGGGGAATAATATATATTTTTCTTTGGATTGGAGATGTAAGTCAATTAAAACAACAAAAAAAGAAACTCCCAAGGTCCTCAAGAACTCATCATTCCCCTTATTCTAACCTAAATTCTTCTTTTGTTAAAAAATTAATATTCGAGAAGTATTTCATGTTCGTTCACAAAATGGAGTCTTTAGTTCTGGGGCACTTTTGAATTTAGAAGGAAAAAGAGATTTCAGTTAGGTAATTAAATATGCCAATACATGTGGATATACGTATATATGCATACAAATACATGCATGTGCTTCTCTCTGCTAAGTTGATTTTTAACTATTTTTTGACAAGGAAGAAGGAATGGGTGTGTATATGCGTGTGTTAATCTTTTCAGCAGTTTCACAGATAAAAGGATCCACACAAACCCTGGCTTTTGACTTAAGAAATCATACCCACCCTGTGCCCACCCAGATAAGGAAATTTCTATTAAAAAAAAAAAGAAGAAACTCAGCAAGTCCAGTGTAATGCCCTGTTTTACATAAGGTGCCGTATAAACCTGCACAAACACGTGCAGCTGTTTTCCTTCAGTAAATGGTAGATTTATTAGGGGACCTCCTGCAGTTTCATGGCTACTGACTCCTGTTGCCGTTTACTGTTCAGAGAGAAGATAAAGATGCAATGAGCCCCGACTGGTGTAGCTCAGTGGATTGAGCATCAGCCTGTGAACCAAAGGGCCGCTGGTTTGATTTCTTTGGGCACAAGAACTGGGTTGTGGGCCAGGTCCCCTGTAGCGTGTGTGTTGAGAGATAACCATACATGGATGTTTCTCTCCTTCTCTTTCTCCTTCCCTTCCCCTCTCTTTAAAAACAAAATAAATAAAATCTTTTTTTTTTAAAGGTGCAAAGAGTGAGCCCTGCACCCTGAAAATGTCACTGTGAAGTTAAGGTGCACAGACAGTGGCTCTGGCACTGAGCTCTTAAGACCCAAACCAACTCTGATGAATCTGACTCTTACATTTTGTTACTCTACTTTGGTAACATTTTTATGTTAGTTGAGCCATTTAATTTTATTGTAAACTGACTTCTTTTAAGAAAACATGAAATACTAGTTAAGCATTGTTGATTTTATCATTTTTTTTTATTTCCTCGTCTCATCCACTGGTTAGAAAATGGCTATTACAGTCATTTCCCAACATGCCTTGTTTTATTTATCTTTATTAGAATGACTGGGGTGATAAATTTGAGTTTTTATTGAGAGAATTTCTTAAAACTTACAGATAGATGTAGATAGATAGGCAGATAGAAAATAGATAGATAGAGCCATAATATTACTAAAACACCATTTTCTATCCTGGTATATATTGTCACAAGAAGATAGAAATATATGTACCTAATTTTACTTATATAGCAATTTTTCACTTTTGATATTATTCAAAAGGTAGTAGGGCTTTTGGTAGAGTTGTCTTAATAGAAATACTTAAAACCAGTGTCAAGACATTTTTCTTTATAAGAGGAGCTTATAAAGAGGAGCTTTATAAGAGTAGCTTATTATATGAGTATATAATCCTCATACTTGAGTTTTCTATGGCCAAATCATTCTGTCATCTATTTATGTATTAAATCAATACAAAAGTGAACTCTGTTCTACTTTCTCTCACACAATGCACTGGGAGAAAATGCGTCGCACTGGTGATAAGAAGACTTTTGTTTTAGTTTTATTGTTAGGCAATTAAGAAAATCATATGTATTCTCTGTTTCTCTGTTACAAAACACACCTTCTCAGAAGATGATCATTCTCCAAGTTGGTGTATGGTTACGAAGTTGTTCAAAAGCACAGGGACCAACCATACTTCATCCTTTGTAAACCCCAGATGGCCCAGCTCAGGCTTCGTATTTAAAGGGACTGCAAGGAAAGTGAATACAAAGCCCAAAGCCAGGCCAACGCCATGTGCAGCCACTTGGTTAAGATGCAGGTAGCACTTTAGTTGAAAAGAATGGTCCCTTGAATAGCAGTAGCAGCTCAATTACATATTTTTTAAAAAGACCCTTGACCTGTATAGCACAAGAAAAAATTAATTCCAGCTGGATTACAGATTTGAAATAATAAAAATTTTGAAAATTTGAAATAATAAAAATTTTGGAAGGAAACAGGAAACTATCTCCATGGTCATGGGCAGGAAACTAGAATCTGTGTGAATGTACAGGTAAATGTATACATGTTTTCTTTAAACAAAAATTCATTCAAGTTAAAAGATAGGGATGAGCTACAGAATTAAGGAAAAAAATTATTTCCCATTTCATACACATTCATAGTTAGGTGCAATATTTTCAATCATAGATGAAAAAACTCTATATGCTTATTTTTAAAAAAAACCAAACAACAGAAACAGCAAAAAAGAAAAAACAATGATGAGCCAGATAGATGGGAGTAAGAAAGTCTTTTGAAAAAGTAAATAAATAAGACTTTTTTTAATAATAAAGTGCAAATCTAGCAATGATGGCATCTCTTCTACTTTCAAAAAACATTATAGTAAGGCAAATTCTAGGTCAGCTTTAAAAACCAGCAGAAGAAGAATATCCTGTGTATAACATGGAGCAAGCAAAAACAAAACAAAAAACAAGCAAACAAATAAACAAAATACATGTAGGGCACAAAAGAAGAGTGACCCCAGTAGAGGCCCCCTTGGGAGACAGGGACAGCTATCAGGAAGATGCAGAGCATCTGTGATTCTTATCCATGGGCTGTCTCAGTATTTAGTGCTGTGTGACAGACTTCCTGTGTGAAAAATATTCCTTTAAAAAGGGTGGTATACAATGCCTTGTTTTGAAAGCACAATATAATAGTCCAAGTGTTCACATCTTAGGAGGTCATTTCAGTGCTTGAAAACGTGTTCCAAATACCTACCAAAAGAAAAGAAATATGAGCATTGGCATATTTAAGTATCTTCAAAGATTAACCTCTTTAAAAGTCCATTAAATTAAAATAAATAAACTTAAAATAAACTAAGAAACCTATTTTTAGGTACAGTAAGTTTAGGCCACAGTGGCCATTGAAATAATTACACACATTTCTGAATACATTTGAGAAATTAACAAAGTGAAATTTAAAGTTATTAAAATAAATTTCATTGATCTAAACATTTTGTTGGTTTTTTTTCTTTGGTAGGGTACATAATTAGGCATTAACTGGAGGAATTTAATAAGATTTTCTTACATTAAACAGTAGAGAAATCATAAGAAAAACAAATTAAATATAAACTTTTCATGTGTTGTGGTATGAAACATGTTTAAAGCTTTACCTAGACTCAGTTTCTACAAACATTCGAAAGGGGAGAATTGCTCAGTTCCAAAAATTACTGGATTTTTCCTTCCGGGTCGTCATTAGCAATATTTGCCCACTTATAATTCCCAAGTTCTTTTTTTCCTCTTCAAGACCTCTTCTATTCTCGTAACAACATTTCTTCTAAAATCTTTGTATACCTACTAACATAGCTCTTGGCTCGGTAGTGAATTTATTTTTCTAATACAGTTATCCCGGCTTCGGAATGGCATCACTGAGTCTCCGACTATATTCTGAGTTGGGAGCAATGTCTCATTCCTCCTGGTGTCCTGGCATTGAGCACAATGTGATACTCAGAAATGTACTTTTTTCCCTAAATACATTAAAGCCAAGGGGAAGAGTGTTACCTGGTTCTTGCTTGATTGCAGGTCGAGTCCAGAACCAGGACGAGCTGGTTCCTAAATGAGTCAATGGGTCTACAGATTCTCACAAATCTCTGGATGGACCTTCATGGACACCCTTTCATGCGCCATGTGCCACTTCCACTGGGCAAAAACCTGTTGTGTTAGAATAAATGGAAAAAATCATATTTCATCTGTATCAATCTGAGACTAAATGTTAGATTTGTCACTCTTTTCTGGTCCTAGTTCTCCTAAACTTCAGTGACCATGAAAATCAATTTGTTTACTTATTTATTTACCAATGGCAGAAAGTCTTGGGAGCTTCTTTTAAGAGTGCATTAAATGGAATGATCTGGTCTCCAGTGAGTAAGTCCATGATTACTTTTGAAAGAAGGTGCCTGAATGATATACCTTGAACCTACATCCAATTTGTTTTACTCAGACAACAACCTAGGAAAACATTTAGTGACAGAAATACAATGGATAATCTAATTTGGTATGCAATGAATATTTTCAGCAAGGCTAATTCCAGCGTCCTAGAGAAAACACCAAGCTTCTTTGTCACTGACACAGTAGGTCAATAACTATATTTGCATTTCTCATGCAGCACCTGCCACATTCTCCAAAAATAAAATCACCAGTAGGTACTAAGTACTTATTATACCTACTGTGGTAATATTGCATTTGCTTTATTTCTCCAAGCAAGCACATAAGCTAAACCATTTCTGTTATTTTCATTAATTCACTAAAAAATTTAGGCACGGAGGGCTCAGGATTACACCTAAACAAAACACAAATTGTAACCAGTGCTAAGGCTAAATAAATTTTATCACAGCAAATACTTCGACAACATTTGCCATTTAATGTGAAACTGTGATTAATATCCAAGTGTACTATGTGATATCAATGGAAGTTTTATCTTGTTTTGGTCAACATCAAAAGATTGCTAAATTTCTCTTTTCTCTTTGCTTCTTTCTATTATTTTTATTTACTCTTTCTGATTTAGCCTTCCGATTTAGCCTTACAGCCTGCAATCACATGTGCGTGCGTGCGTGCGTGTGTGTGTGTGTGTGTGTGTGTGTGTGGTAGGATGTGAGGGACTGTTCCTTCCTATGGGCATGCGTGTAATTTTTGGTTTTCCTCCTCCCTTGGGCAAGGTACTGATGGCCCACTCTGACTCAGCCACTGGGAAGCATACGCGTTTTCCTGCAGAGCTGCATGTGGCTCCTTTCAGACTGAATCTTCCCTTCCCCAGTTCCCTAAGATCGTTTCAAACATTCAATCTGAAGTCATAAGCTGGCAGCCCAGGAACCAAACTCATTCAGCAGATGGATTTCTATTGCAATGATTGTTGTGGGTTGTATTGTTTCCTTTGTACCTCTATTAATTTTATAAACTATTAACTGTGAAAATATTTTCCATTCTAATAGCCCTACTACCACTTTTAATTACCAAAGTACATGTTCTGGGAACACGTAAGGCAGGTCATGATGTATACAAAAAATTATTATCCCAAAGTCACACAGAAAAATATCCCTCTTAAAGAGATTCAGGGTTTTTTTTTTCCACACGGAAAAACATTCCTCTTATTTTAAACAGTAACAGTTTGTTTAAGTAGCTATACTCACATTCAAAGTATAATTAACTTTTAAAACTACATACTACTTTTGTTCCTTCTGTTTCTGCCAGGTAACCTCTTATCTTCACTGGCTATCCACCGATTCTCAGGTTAGCGTAGATATATTTTTGCTTATAGCCTGATTGTTATGCAATTCCATTTTATTTAAGTCACAGTTATTTTGGGTGTGTATTAGAGAAACCAATCCAATATTCTGGCTGATACAGTGAGCATGTGTCCTGCCAAGTGCTCTTTTCAAACTATACCTGCGGCCTTTCCTTTTTACTTTTTTTTCAATTTGAATTTTCTCAATTATAGTTGACATTCAATATTATATTAATTCAAGTACACAGCATAGTGGTTAGACATTTATATAACTTATAAAGTGATCCCTCCATAAGTTTTAGTAACTGACTGGCACCATATATTGTATTATAATATTACTGACTATATTCCCTATATCGTAGTTCACGTCCCAGTATCTTGTCAGTACTTTTATTTTAGACCGATGGCTGATTCACTCATCCCAAAGGAAGATCAGATTTAATTGGGACATTGAGCAGAAGCAATGGGCTTGCTGAGAAGGAAGCCCAGGCTACCAGCCACGCTTTTAGAAAGTTGAAACCCCTTGTGCTTATCAAATGCCTATGGCTAAGAAGCAGGTAAACTTGCTCTATGGTCACTGGCTAAGCAAATATTACCTAGTAAGGCTCTATTGTACTAGTTGTTAGCCCCCTTGATGTGGATCTGAGGTAGAGTAACTATAAATCAAAAAATCATTCATCTGCCTGGTGATATATTTTATATATCACATACCATTAATCGACTTATGAAGACAAATCTCAACTCAAAATGCAATGCTACATTAATATTATACCTAGCCCTAAAAAGATAGCTATTGACAAATGTTCCAAAACCAGAAGTTGTTAAACAAAATTGTTTCTTTCATATTCTGGTAATCAAATTAAATATTTATTCTATAAAATTCAGTTAATCTTTGAAGACAGTTCTACGGCCCATTTTGCAGAAAGAGAATTGCTCTGAGGAAGGATATGTAACAATTTTACATCTGAAATTATTAACAAACATTAAAGATATTTTGAACTTTATCATAATTCCATATTCGAGATGTTAGTTTTTCTTTTTTTGGAAAGGCAGCCTAAATGAAATATTATCTTCTTATTGTCAGTAAGGAGCGTAACCAGACGATTCTTCTTCCCTGAAAAAACATGTGGAGAAACATAAAAACTACCCATTTAGAGTTATTTCTGAACATAAAATTAAATTTAAAAATTAAATTTAAATTTAAATTTAAATTTTTGAAAAAGTTAACTTATTTATGCTACGGTTATCCTTATGTGGGTCCTACATTCCACTTACAATTAATTGCTGTAAAATAAACTTCCATCCATAAAATACTTATATATTTCAACATATTTCCTTTTTTGCTATAGTTCTTAGAAAGCTTGAAGTAAAATGAGACATTAAGCTATAATAATTTAACCTAAAATAATAAACATTCTGTTTACCTTCTGATTAAAAATGAATTTTCTTATTTTTATTCATAAGGTATATATTACTTCACATATATTTTAACCTAAACATTTTTAGGAGGTGGGTAGAAAGAATGTAATTATATTTTGGTTTAATTTAATCTCAAAACATTTTGATATATTTTGATCACAAACCTTATATGGTAGAAACACTATAAATAAGTATAAATATGCATACATAAATATATATAATTATTTTTATGTAAGGGATATCTTTAAAAGAACAGCTCAAAACATTAGACTGGCAATACATGGAAAGATAGAAAGGCAAAAAGAGGAAAATCATGATGTGACTTTGTTAATCAGTAACGTGTTAATGTGCGGGAATTTACACAATGATGGCATTTCACGTCAGTGGGAGAAACTGGTTTATTTTATAAGATGGATTATAATGAATTAATAACCATCTAAAAAGTAAAGGGAGATACATACCACACACACCAAAATAAATTACAGATATTTAATACAAAATATTAAATCAAAAAGAATGGTGAAAGAAATTTTTACAGTGTTGGGCTGGGGAAGGCTTATTTTAAATGACAAAATAAATAAATAAATATGTTTAACTACATAAAAATTAAAAATCCACATATAAAATAATTTTACAAATAAAAATATAAATTAAAACTGGGTAAAAATTATAATTCCCTTAACAGTTAAGAAATTTGTGTTCTTAACATGTCCAGCATTCACATGAGTCATTTGGGAAAAGAACAATTTGTCCAATGAACAACTGGGAAGACTAGATGCGTATGGGGAAAATCTCAACATCAGTTATACAAATTAAAACTCAGCTATATAACACATTACAGCTATCACATTAGTGGAGTTAAAAGCTTAAGGACACAATGTATGGATGGAATTGTGAGAACATGCTTTTTCGTGCATTGTCGGTGGAAATACAGATCTACACAACGACTATGGGGCAATTTGGCAATATTTCTTAAAATTAAAAATGCATAATTTCTTTTACCTAATAGTTTCACTTCTAGGAATTTATCCAATGGACATCCTCAAACACTATCTAAATAATGTCTGTGCAAGAAGATTCATTTAGAAATAAATGTCCAACTGGTCAAATTAATTATGATACACTCCATCAGCCATGAAAAGGCATGAGGTGGCCCTTTCTTTGCTGGTGTGGAATGAAATGCACACACGCTTGTGTGTTTATGTTAACTTTCTTAGTATTTCTGATTTTTTGATATTTACTAAATGCTGCCTTTAAGAATTTAAATTATATTATTCTTACTCTATTAAATCTATTTTGTTTTACACTGTAAGAAAATTTGAAACATGTCTATACTAACAAACCTGATATATCAAAGAGTATCAAAATGTTTTTTATAGGATTGTAAAGCAGATTATTTTTCTAGGACAATACTATGATACTTAAATAACTCAGTAAAGCACAAGATGTAGCATAACATGGCCCCATTCTCCTCCTTATTACATATGTTAATGCATTAGGTCACATAAGCTCCATTTCCTCATTGCTAAATATTATAGAAAAACTTGTTCTAATGTACATTATTGAAGGAATTCAGTGACATAATATATGTAACATTGTTTTGTAACCTAAAAAGGAACAGGGGAAAGAAGGGGAAGGGCCATCAAGGAACATGTATAAAGGACCCATGGACAAAGCCAAAGGGGGGAACGATTGAGGGTGGGCAGAGTGGGGGAAAGTGATGGTGGGAAAATGGAGACAACTGTACCTGAACAACAACACCAAAAACACCAAAAACATAAAAATAAAAAATAAAGAAGAATACAAATTATCATTATAGGAAATGTGAATTTTTCAGAAATAAACTTCAATAAGGCATGTATTTAGGTTAGACCATCAGCAAAATTATTACAGATTGTCCTATCTCCTTATTCTGTCTCAAGGCACAGACGTCTTCATGCTGGCCTAGCGATGGTTGGAAGCTTAACTGTACCTGCCTCTCCTTCTGTATCTGTCTGACGACTCTACTAATACATTGATTGTGCCTTTGCATTTCTTTCAAATCACTCTAGACTAACCCCTTCTGTATTAGGAAGAACATAATAGATTAATTTCAGTACCCAAGGGAAATGCATATTTACATATTAATGATGAGGAGATGAAATCCCTTAACAAGGTATTTTATGGCTCTTTATAACTATGTCGGGCTTCCAGGGGTGCTATTTCAGGGCAGAGTGGTCTTAGGGAGTAAAGAGAGATGCGTGATCACATTAGCTGGCTTAAGAGGAACTCTACTTGCATGCAAAATAGTTAAAATAAAATTATATCTAAGCGACCTCACAATGTTATTAGGACAGCTTTAACATGAGTTCTACTATTTGTTAAAATTTAGAGATTATCAAGCCCCCCCTACCTCACCATGACCCCTAACATTTTCAAGTGTTTTCTCAGAGTAATAAAACTTTGAGTGAAAGAAAGATCATGATCAAACTAGCTGCAATAAAACTATCTTCTTGTAGGCAGAAGAAACAATAGATTTAGGAACTGATAATGTATGATTGTTTTGGCACATTGATGTTGAGGAAGATCTACAAGTTTTTGATTTTCACTTTCCATGACTGGTAGCATTTATCTGATGATGAGTGGACTTAGTTTTGGTAGAATGATACTTGGGGAGGAGATAGATGTTGGCGTTCAAAGGCAGGACACCTAATCCTGTCTTGGTTTGCACAAGATTCAACTTTTTTGGAGTCAACATATAAGAAATTTCACATGAGGGTTGCTGGCTTCTCTGTAAGACTTGGAAGCTCCGGAAACCCTGGTTCTCACTCACGCGGCAGTGAGGAGTGCAGAGGAGGGGCAGCTGCTCATTCTTGAAGGAGTCTGAACCTCCAGTTCTCATGCCCCACCCCAGAGCTAAAATATGGGCCACTTTGGTGAGAGTTCTGTTTCTTTCTTTTTATTTTCTTTTATCTGAGTTTGGGGACTCCTTGACAAGACAAGGACCAGAGTTCATCTTTGGAATATGTAGTTACATACATATACATATACATACACATATACATATACATGAATACATATATATGTATATACATGTATATATATGTGTGTGTATACATACACATATGTGTGCTTGCATAAAATCTGATTCAATAGTTATCAAGAAGATAAAAATGTCTACAACTTACTCTTATACTCACAGAGAAGTAGGTTTTAATTGTCTTTAATACCCAGCCTAGATGCTTCTGTGACATTGGAATTGTCAGGTGATCTTTCTGCACCAGAGATAACCTGGAGAGACAGGAGAAAACTAAGGTAATCCCCAAATGACCTATTGGTAGGCTTCCCCCACAGTCACCACCAGGGGGCGTTCTTCTAGACTGATAACTCCTGTCTCAGTAACACACCCTAAAGAAATGAAGGGTTTGTGTAAAAAGGTAAGTGCTACCTTGATAGGAGGCAAGAGATTATCCTGACAGTGGCTGGAGATTCTGTAGCAGAAGTTTAAAAAAAGCATACCCAAAGGTCGGAGACTGAGGATAGAAAATGAGTGCATTCACTGGAAAAATCCGAAAGGTATTAATGTTGAGGTTCTTACCCCTGAACTTTAGCAAAAGTCATATATTATATAGTTTTGTGTGTTTTATTTTATTCCATAAATTAGCTTTTGGTGTTTTTATTTGCTTGCTTATTTTGACAGACGTGGCGGCATTGTGTGCAGGCACATTGCCGCTATCCAAAAATATATCTTGGCATGCTTTCTATATCCTAACACAGAAATTTGCCACAATAATGCTCCTATTCCTGTTAATATCCTATGGTATATACTATACCATATACTCTAATATATGTAATCCTATACTATAATTTATGTAGCCAGTGGTTTTTATTACCTTTTCTAAACAAATGATGTGCGAATGTGAAAAACACAAAACCTTCTTTTGTTGGTGCTATGGCTCTCCCAGAAAATAGGCCTTTTTGTAGGTCACATTAGGGTAAGAGGAAGTGCTACTTACTGCCTGTGATGATGGCAAGAGACTCAGGCTACACTAGCCCCTCCCTGCCTCGTTACCCCAAGGGCAAGGTCCCAGCCCAGGACTAACTTGTTTAGGGCAGGGAGACAATATTGCATTGAAGCAATATTGCATCTGTGTGATTTTAAGTGCTTCTATCTCCAGCAGTGTAATTCTCCTTCTTCATGATAATCCTTCAGTCACTTTGATATCCCTAAGAGCCCTCAAGGTGTGTTTTGAGAGAAAACCATCAATCTAGAAAAAGACACGTGGTCCACTCTGGCAGCCACTTCTGTTTCTGTATCACATTCACCTCCCTGCCTGGCAGAAAGCCAGCGATGGGCGGATTCTCTGGGTGTTTTGTGGTAATGGTACTGACAGAACTAGGTAATCGGACAGATGGGGAAGCAAAGGAGATACATGTTCTAGAACCACTGCTAGGTCCCGAGCTTGGAGGATGTACACGTTTAATGTGCCTCTGCAAATTCCTGCCTGAATGGAGTGGATTTCAGGATTTTTCCAGCATTTCAGGTCAGGGGGCCAGGCAAGATCATGGTACTACACAGATGGGGCACTGATCTTACAAGCTGAGCAATTTCTATAGGTACTTTCTCCATGAGAAATATACTGGGATTGGGCAAACTTTAAGTTGAAAACTGTTTTTGTTTTTTAACTCCTCTACTCTTCTCATGTTTATGTAGTACCAGTTATCACCTTTTTATTCTTCTCTGACATCTATGCTTCACGTTTCCCATTGGTTACCAAAACCTACCAGGCCTCTCTTCTCTGAAAAATGCCCCAGGGCTCCACAATCATCTCTGCATTCCACCAAAAACACCACTTTTTTCTTTTTGACTAATCGCCAATAAGAAGGAAACTTTATTGAAGTAGAAATGGCTACCACATCTTGCGTAAGCTTCCCAGAAGCCCTGGTACTCAACAGCTTTGGGGAATGTTGTGCTACATGCAGTCTTGGGCCGTGGGGTAGCAAGGAGTTTCCCCCAGTGGGGGCAGACATCCGCCAGGCTTGGTAAAGCCTTCTCATACTCTTTACGTAGACCCCAACTGAGGATCCATTTGTGGCCCAGCTGTCTGTGTCTTAACCCAGGCAGTGAGTAGAGAAACCCAATTTGATGTTGCCCATGCTTACATGCTTATATGCTAAGCCAAGTAATATGTTTTCAAGGACACATTTCCTCATTTCTGAATTATGCTGGCGCTTTGTTTATCACTGCAAGTTCTCACCGAGTTTTTATCATTCTGATTTTAATTAACATCTTGACGAGGGATAAACAGGGATTAAAGCACAGCCCTGTAAACGCTGCTTCTGGTAGCGACTCGCAGAAACATTGAGTAGGAGGAAGGAGGAGAAAAAAATCTGTGTATTTGGATTACTTGCATTTTTATACTATACAAATTATCCGAGCCTTCCATTTGGATAAATAATGCAGAATTATTTACATTGGGCTCTTAGAATAATAAAGCTAAACTTTTGTGGTCCTAATGGTCTTAAGACGTACATCAGGTATTTAGGCAATGATATAATAAATACAGGTGATGGCTGTATTCAAAAAAGCTAGAATTACTAGTGAAAATTGCAGTGTAAGTGCAAGGATGTGTTATCAATGGGCCAGGTCAGATTTCGTTGAGAGACCTAGCAAACAGTGACAGTGACAATGCGCACACACAGTGTGAAACAATGACCGTGTCTGGAAAACAGGGAGCTTGGGGGAAGCATATGTCTATGGAAAGTGCATAAGAAATATTAATGGAGTTATTTTGTCTACAAAAACTTTTAAATATAGAACTTTATGGATTCCTGTATTCTAAAGAAGTTTCATTGGTTCAGATATAGTATTCATATAAAATTTGTTCTTTCTGTAATCATAAAAGCCACAATTCCAGTAATGTTTTTTTTTCCCCCATTTAGTTGGAATGAATTTTGTTCTCTCTGTCTTTCTGTGACTCTTTTTCAAGAAGTGACTCCTTGTAAAAGGTCACTTCCTGCAATGAAACATTAGAGAAACCCTTGCATGGTTTTTTAAAACCACTTTCAAAGCTATTATCTCATTTATATACACTTACACATGAGCTCCATAGTAGGGTATGTTTTATCATTTTACAGTTGTGGAAATTGATGACCAAAGAGGCTGTGTGTCTTGCCTGAAGCACTAAAATCAGTATTAGAATCTCATTTTATTTTTTTTAACTGAATAAATTTTCTACGAGGTTATATTGCTTTCTAGAATAACAATCCCATCATATGTAATAATATCACATGATTTCATTTCAGTTTTGTGGAAATATATATAAAAATAAATATATATAAAACAATTCAAGTGATGATATTGTTATGAATAGACAATAGTTAAAATAGTTTAGATGTTAATTTAATTACCTCTCTTTCATTTATCATGCATGCTCTTACACCTATATTCCCCTTAACCCATTTTACAGATAACATGTCTCTTTAAACAATATATATTTTAAATTTTCTTTAGCTCTGTTTACCTCTCCCTTTGCTTTATCATTTTTAACATCAGCAAAATGAAATATTTAAGTCTTTGTTTTTATTTATCTTTCAGCACAAAAATATAAAGTTTATAAAAGTATGGAATATTATGCAACTTTGGGGATAGTATTTAGTCACATTGTGGAAGATAAAAGGACATTTTTATGAAGTCGAACAACCTAGGAAGTTGCGATGACAGGCAGAGAACGTGTGCCTAGAGATAAATGTGACACTGTCGTAAATAACCCAAGGAGGCCTATAAGCGAATGGTCCTTCATCACCACAGGCTGTTTTAAAAGTAACACCTGTAAACTCCGTTTAAAAACAGCAGTCCTCACTGAGTAAGTTGAGATGGAAATGTATTTATGTGTTGTTGTTGTTTTTTCTTCTAACACCACTGCCACAATGTGGGACTGTATCAATTCTTATCTGAACTGGCCTAATTCCATTGTTACTTCTCTCTGGGACATTTTTCCACATGAGCCAGGTGGCCTTTCTAAGATGAAATGCGATCACATCACTCACCTTCATGTGAAGACGAGGCTCCATGTTAAGTCTGACATGATATGACTTTAAAATATTGTTATGGTCATCCTCGGTCCACAGTTCCTTCTGACTGGACCACCCTCCCTCTTCCAGGACCTAATGCCTAGTTAGCTCCCACTTAGACATCACCTGACATTCATCTCCTGTCCTGAAAAATACTCCTGGGTAAGGCATGCCAGTAGCAACCTGAATAAATCCCTATGCGGTAGTTTATCTCACTAACTGGAATTACTGCTTAACTTTGTTCCCAATTGCCTATGGGCTCCATGTATGTACACAGTTCATATTCACTCATCTATATATGTTATAATCTAACAATTTTGTGTTTAATAAATATTGAATTAACGAATGAATGTTTATGGTTACATTGTATCTCATTATGCTATAAATTGTAAATATCTTGGCAAATACAACTACCATTCAGTATTGTGGATATTGTGTATCGTAAGTGTGGAAGATTACTTCTGTCCAGTTAAATGTGTACGTATTTGTATAAATTAAGTTGTAGATTTATTCTGATTCTCAAATTTAGAGATAAACATACACTTTATATTTCCAGGGTCATTTCAATTTGATTATGACATAGACGATGCTAAAAACCAAAGGTAATACTGCAGGAACTAATAATACAATACACTATAATAACAGTAAGGCAACATACTTTAAAATAGGCATTTATGGTTTAAGAAAAACCTGCCTGCTCAGCTTTGTGTCAGAGCTAAAGTGGAGCAAGTATAATGGTCTTACTTTTCGGAAAATCATTGACAAAGAATTTTCATGAGTGACGATTAATTTGAGCTGGCTTCGTACAAACCAAGTTATTTGGCTACACAGTGACTTTCCCAAAAAACACATTTGCATGATCTTCAAGTTCACTGCTGGAAACACTCTAAATAATAACCAGGTCATGAAGCCAGAGAAAGGCATTGTAGATTGCCAAATAATTTGCCCTGTGAACTTTGAGAATTACAATAGAGGCTGAGCCTTTGTAATCCTTCTTGGATAATAATGGAAATAATTACGAAGTCGTCACACAGTCTGTCTCTGTACAAGTTTAGTGTCCCCAGTGTGAGACAGCAAGAACGTTGAAAGCTGTTTAATGGCTTTGTTGAACAGATCTAATCAGGCAAGTTTTACCCTCTGACACAAATTGGATCTTGACTGATGAAAACTGAAGCTACTGTTGCAAAGAACATTCAGATTCTTGCGTACTTTTTACCTGCTTGAACAAACAGTCTGGGAAAGTAATGATATACCTGCCTTACATTATTTGGGCTTGCTAATTTGATAGTCATTTAGAAGCTGACTTGAAATCTTTTCAAAGTGAGCAAAAGGAAAATATTTCAAGTGTGTGTACTACCTTTATAACCTTTTCCATAAGTCATTTATATAGTCAGGCAGAACCTTAATTATATTAGAAAACTGAGGTAATCATATAATCAGAGGAGCTTTGAACTTAAAGCCTGAATTTCTGAGACCTACCTTTCTATCTTCCATTAAATTAGGGATCTTTATGATATTTTCAATCAAATATGTTTACAGAATTCCATTTATTATTCTACTTCAAAATAATATTTATCAGCATTTGGAAGACCAAAATCAATTTGAATTAATGTAGGAAAACCACCCACTGCAAAATTTGGTTATCTTCTTTTTTATCCTATTGACAGCTTTAAAAGTGTGTTCTTGGTTTGCGAGAAAGACAGCAACAAAATCAATACCAACTAGTTCTTGAATAACTCAGACACGATCCAGAAATCTTACAAACTAAGAGCATCAGATAAACTGGAGCAGGGCCGCTTGTTAAAGGGCCACTTCTGAGCATTGTAGCTATTCTGGGAAAATATTCAGATAATATTTTGAGAAGTGTTAACATTTATGCTTCACTTTGCACATTTAAGCATTCAGATTTGTAAAAAGGACAAATTTTAAAGTCTTAAGAGAACAACTCATTCAAAGTAAGCTATGCTAAAGATTTGATTATTAAACTTTAAGATCTCTGATAAAATTGGATAATATGAAGTATATTCAGATTTATTACAAGTATTAAAAAGTTGTGGATACCACTCAAACACACACAAAAAACTTAAAATGAAACCATAAAACTCCTAGAAGAAAACATAGAAAAAAAGCCCCTTAACACAGATCTTGGTAATAATTTTTTATAATAACAAAAGCACAAGCAACAAAATTAAAAAATGAACAAGTGGGACAACAGCAAACTGAAAAGCTTCTGCACAGCATAAAACACATCAACAAAATGAAAAGGCAACCTATAGAATGGAAGAAATATCTGCAAATCAAATACCCAATAAGGGGTTGGTATATAAAATACATAAAGAACTCCTATAACTCAATAGCAAATAATAATAACTCAAAAATAGGCAAAGGACCTAAGTAGACATCTTTCCAAAACGGATATACAAGCATCCAATAAGTGCATGAAAAGATGCTCAATGTCACTAATCACTAGGAAGATGAAACTCAAAACCATAATGAGATATGACCTCCTGCCTGATGGTGGTAAGAATGTGAGAATAGGCAACCTTCTGCACTGTGATTTTGGTGAAACCACTAAAAAACAGTATTGAGGTTCCTCAAAAAACTAAAAATGATACTACCATGTGATCCAGCAATCCCACATCTGGGAATATACCCAAAGGAAATGCAATCACTATGTCAAAGTTCATTTTGTTGTCCATTACAGCATTATTCATAATAGCCTAGACATGGAAACTATCTAAGTATACATCAATAAATAAAGGGATAAAAAATGTGGTGTACATATGCACAGTGAAATATTACTCAGTCATAAAAACAAAGAAATCTTGCCATTTGAGAGGACACGGGTGGATCTTTAGGACAGTATACTAAGTGAAGTAAGTCAGATAACGTAAGACCCATACTGTATGATCTCATTTATACATGGAATCTAAAGCAAGTAACAGTGAAAAACTCACAGAAAAAGATAGCAGATTGGTGGTTACCAATGGATTTCTACAGCAGATTGGGGCAGGGAGGATGGATGTGGTCAAAAGGTACAAACTTTTAGTTATAAGATAAATAGTATTAGGGATGTAACATACATTATGGCTTTAGTTAATGCTACAGTATAGTATATTTGAAAGCTGCTAAAAGAATAGATGCTAAATGTTCTCATCTCAATGAAAAAATGCTTTTTTTCTTTTGTTTTTGTGTCTAAATAAAGTGATGGATGTCAACTAAACTTACAGGGATGATCATCTCACACTCTATGTAAGTTGAGTCATTATGCTGTACTGAAACTTATACAACAAGGTGTATCAATTATGTCTTGAGAAACCTAATAGGGAAAAAATTAAGTTGTAGAAAAGGCTTTCTAAAAGTCCTCAAAAATAAAAGAAGGAAATTTTATAGAATCACATCAGTACATTTCAGCAAAGGTCTCATTGGAAACATTCAGGTTGATAATTATCTCTGTGCTTTTCTGATAAAGGATAGTTTCTGGTCAGTGAGCGCATCCCTCTTTCTTTCTCCTGAAAACAATGTAGGTCACAAGATAATTAATCCTGAACAAACTCTGTGTGTGTATATATATATAAATTTCAGTAACATCTATTGGTCTTTGGTTTCTAGGAGTAAATTAACACTGGTAAAATCAATAAGTGATAGCATGCCGCTCCTATCTGACATGGGAAGTCAATAGAAACGTATCGGGTTAAGTAATTCTTAAGAAAATACAAACACACATCATTGTAACTCTACTGAGGGAAAAAAGAGTGAAAGAAATTGTTTTTGTCACATATTCCATATAAATTAGTCAGCTCTAACTTTATACTTATAATGTTGTTAATGGTTCTTGGGAAAAGAGGTATCAAAATTCAAATGAAATATTTATTTCTTTTTTCCATTTGTTTCTATTTCAACAAATTTACCAAGATTTTATAGTGGTGCTTTACTTTGCTGCCTTTAAAATGTGACTTTTTCATGAACTCTTTATTAAATAGCATATATTTCTGATATGTGGATAACTAACTTCAAGTGCTACCTGATCAAAGTCTCTATTCTTGACTGTCTCTAGCAATAATAATTGTGCTTTTTCCAGAACAATTATTTTTGAGAAGATGTGACCCAGGAAATCTTAGTTATTGCATTTCTCCCAAAATTATGAACAGAATTGTTTGAGTTAGACTTTTAGTCCAATTTTAGGAGTTGCCAATGCTTTATAAGCTATTCTCTGCTTTTCCAATGCTACTAAGTACCTTTGGAGTACATTAAAAAATATTGTCTTTCTTTTACTTTTGAGTTAGATTCACTTGAACAAAAAGACATACAAAGGAATTGCAGAAGCACTAAAATGCACCTTGAGGTCAAAATTTTCCCATCCCTATAATGTTTTGAGGCAACAGTAAACTTCCACAACTGATTTAAATTTTCACACTTGAAGAGCAAAGGAGAGGTATTATCTATAGAGTGCTAATTTAAGAATTTAAGTAGGATAGAAAATACATATGGTAATATCCATATAAACTCTCAAACAAGACAACCCAGTCCAATTGTGGGCAATTCTAAAAATTAGAAAGCTTTTTGATATTTTGCGCATACATTTTTCGTTTTCTTCCAGAACCCTCTCTGTCTCTCTCATTCTCCTCCTTCTTTCTTCCCTTCTGTCTCCTAACATGCCCAGTCAAGCATGTCCTCCTACTATTTTGACTGCTATCCCATCTCCTTCCTCCCACCGTCACTGGCTTGCAATCGTTCCCTACTCAGGGCCATCATTGCTCACTTGCTAGCGTTCTCCCTCCTAAAATCAGGTCCCTTCTCCTGCCCATCTCTAAACACTGCTGCCCTCCCCCAGAAACAAACCTAAACTTCAGATCTAATACAAAACCTAACTCAAAATAAATCATAGCTACAAAAGTGACAAGTGAAACTATAAAACTTCTAGAAGAAAACACAAGAAACAGTTTTTCCTGTGCTGGCATTAGACAAAGAGTTCTTAGGCAGGACACAAAAGGTACAATGTATAGAAGACAAAAACTTATAATATAGGCCATCAAACTTAAAAACTTTTTGTTCTGTGTATGAAACTGTTAAGTGGATGAAAAACTAGCCATAGACCAGCAGAAATATTTTCCAATCACATATCTGAGAAAGAATCTTTATCCAGAATATCTGAAGAATTCTCTAACCTCAACAATAAAAAAACAAAACATTTCAATTTAGAAAACAGGCAAAACATTTTAACAGACCTTTCGCTAAAGAGGGCACACAGGTGGCAAGTAGGCATATGGAAGGAAAGATTTTCACTGCCGTTAGCCATTAGGGAAACACAAATTATAGCTACAGTGAGGTGTGATTGCGTGCCTGTTAAAATGGCTCAAATTAAAAATACTGACATTACGAAGTGCTGACAAGGATACAGAGCAACTGAATTTCTTACACTATGAAATGTGATGGAAATGTAAAATATCATAGTCACTCTGGAAAGCAGTTTGGTGATTTCCTACATAATTAACAAAGGACATAATATAATCCACTCCCCCTAAAGACACAAAGCATGGTCACATCGAAACATGCACATACCTGTCCACAGCCACTTTATTTGTAGTAGCTTAAAGCTGGAAACCACTCAAAAGTCCTTTGACTGCTGACTAAACAAACGGTGGTCAATAGATCCAAAGAAACAAGCTATTGATACAAATAATGATTTAGGAGGGTTTCAGGGGCTTTATGCTGAGCAAAAAAAAGCCAGTCTCAAAATGCTCTGTGTGGTATGATTTCATTTACATAACATTCTTGAAATGATAAAATTACAGTAATGGATAACTAGTCAGTTGTTGCCTGAGGTTAGGGTTGGCGAGAAAGATGTGATGTTGATTTAACGCAAGAGCATGTCATTGTGCTGACAGAACAGGTCTCTACCCTAATTGTAATATGGACTTGGTGGTGATGGTTAAACAAATTTACACTTGTGATAAAACTTAAAAGAACTGTACAGGTAATAGAAGACAGGAAGAAAAGAGTGCATTTTAAAAGCTGTAGAAATCTGTAGTGAGTTAGGGACCTTGTACCAACACCAGCTCCCTGGTTTTGATCATTTACTGTGGTTATGGAAGATGTAATCAGTGGGTGAAACTAGATTAAAATACTCTGGGACTTTCTCTACTATTTTGCAACTTCCGGAGGCAACACATTTCAAATTAAAAGTTGTTATTTAAAAAAAGGACAATGGATATTTTGGAATGATTAGGAGTTTGCCACATTCAGTAAAGGATTTTAAGTATCTTGAAGGACAAGGTCACACTTTTTAATTTTCATATTCCCCTAACACTTAGTATGGAAGTTTAAGCAAAATTATATTTCATAATACATGAATCTAGAGGAAAAGCAGATGATTTAAAATTAAATTTCCAACTGAAAATCTTAGCAGGATGCTAAATAGTAATTATCATATTATCACTTTTTATATTACTTCCTAAATTTAGTTTCTAAAATTATTAACATCAACTGAAGCCAATAAATTATTAATTTTTTAAAATTTTCTTAAAGAAGTAATCCTTCTTAGGAAAAAATTAGCTAACAACTTTAATATGTTAATTACTTGGGTAATAAGGCATCAAATTCCAGTGGCATCTTTTAGTTTCTAATTTATCACATTAGTGTTTATTTACCAAGATTTTTAAAGGAGGATAAAATATTCCTTAATTTATATTGAATTCCATGTAAATTACTCCATGTAAATATCTCTGAGATTAAATCTTTTTACTTCCAAACCATCTGAACAATCAGGTGAATTTGGACATTAAATCCTGACCTTTGGTCCACAGACACACTTCACACGCTTCGCATGTGATTGACTGCTCATCCAGTTCAATTATTCCTCCAATGCCTGTGGGAGGCTTAAAGCCCTAACATTTGCAGGAAGTGACCTTTATCCCCCTCCATCATGCAACACCTGTCAGGGAGGTTTCTGCTGCCCCTTCCGTGTCATGCAGAGCGAGGGTTTATCCAGTGAAGCCTCTGTTGTTAGGCCAGTAAATTTGCAGATCTTCATTTTTTAAGATTCTTATTGTGACATTGATGAAGATACCAGATGACAAGAACAAAGACAAATGTTAGTGAGATTTATAGACAGTCCATGTCTTGCAGCAATGGGGACAGTGGAAAGCTATGTAAATACTACAAATCCTAAATTTCTGCCCATTAAGAATAAATGTTTGGATTGAATGTTTGGATATATGTCAATTACTTGCCATTAGACTGAAAATTCCTCCTTGATGTAAACTCTTACAAATCCAATCAATTGCCCCAGGAAGCTCGCATCTAGTTTGGTGGCTGGAATGGAATGAAACTGGTAATTGAAACAATCAGAGGACTCTTAAGAAAATACGTTCAGCCTTGAGCTGGTGGCTCGGTTGGATGGCATGTCATCCAGTCCCACATACCAAAAGGCTGCAGGTTCCATGCTTGGTCAAGGCACATTCCTAGGCTGAAAGTTCTATCCCTGGTCAAGGTGCAAACGGGAGACAACCAATCAATGTTTCTCTGATTTCGATGTTTCTCTCTCTCTTTCTCTCCCTCTCTCCTTCCTCCCTCCCTCTCTCTCTGAAAATCAGTAAAAAAGCATACCCTCAGGTGAGGATGACAAAAAAGAAAAAAGGGGTTCAGTGAGTTATTGTTTTTCCCCAGCTTGTGAAATCTGCTTTTAGAGAGAGCTACTCAGTTTCAACTCAGGATACAGCCTAGGTGAGTGTGTATTGCTTCCATGTATTAATGAGGAGGATGAGGATGATGATGCTTAGTTTTGATGCCTCTCTTTCATATTGTTGTTTTCCCTTAAGCATTGGGTGTTTTCCTGGCTCCTTGGTAACATTTACTATCAAGCCATTAAAAAGCATAGTTTACGAGCATGTGGCCGGCACAGGTTTCCGTGGCAACCACAGAGGCTGGCTCCCTCACAGGCCTTTGCCAGAGCGAGGGCCTTGGCAGCAGCTCTCTGCAAGTGAGCAGAGGCATTTACGGGATTTTGCCTGGAGGGTGACTGGTGGCTGAAAAGCGGACATCCCCACCCGGGCTCTACTAAGCAGTAATGCTCGAGAAAACACCAACATGCTCTTCGATAGCAAGTAGAATAAGATGTATTACACATTTAACTTTATTTGGAAATAATGTTATAGCATCAGTGAGTGGATTTTTAAAGCTGTTTCCTTGTTTCAGTAGATAATTTTACATTGTTTATAATGTGAGCAAAGTTCCCTTGACATTCACCGCGAAGGGGGTTTCACGTAACTATCCCTCAGGTGCTTCCAAGTAGCATCCTTTCAGGTATGTCATAAGTTCGGTACATTTGCTAGACTCTTCAACTCATTTGCAAGTGAAAATTTTATTTTTCACTTAAATAGGACCTAAGAATTTTATTTTTTAAATTTCAATGATCATTAAAAAGCAATACGAGCTTCATTAAATGTTATACATTTTACTGGCCCTAGTTAAAAAAAAAAAGAAAGAAGAGGTAACAAAGGTCGCTAATCTATTCCACGAATTCAACATAAAAGTACTGTTAAGAGGCAGTAGTTATTATGAAATGGTGCAACCATCTTAGAGAAAGCCAAGGAGGAGTTCTGGTTTTCAGAAGGATACCCTAAGGTGCTGTGCTTTGGGATTCACACTGCGAGGAGTGTAATTAAACGAAGGGAAGAGAAGGATCCCTTTGTCTTTCTGCTGAAACAATGTGTTCTTTATCATCATATTGGTTGAACTCACCAGTCATTTAATACATGGAAACCTACAATTTCTCAGAGGTCCTTGACTGTATTAAGAAATGCTTAATTGAATTTATTTGATCTATGGAAACCATCAACAGCAGGGCTTTTCCATCCAACGGCATCAGGTAGCAAGAGAAGTGAAAAAATAAAAGCACAGTGAGATTGCTGTGCCTTAAAGAACAGTCAACAGACATAAGGAAATACAGGGATACTGACATCACAGGTAAGAAACAATCCAGCCGCAGGGAGAGAAACTCAGGTTTCTGCTAAAGGCCCCTCCCTCCTTGCCAGCTCCCCACCCTGTGCTGACGAAGAGGATGGCAGGGAATCAGGGCCATACACGCTACCGTGACCGCACACGGAAGGAGGCAGCACAGGTGACAGGACGCATGTGTGGAAACTTTTTGCATATGTCCTAATTTCAACCCCAAAAAGAGTTTTCATTTCCCCCACCATGCAAAGGCTAAAAGAAGTTTAGCTTTAACAACAAGCCAAAGTAGCATTGAAAAGGTGATTTGTGGAAAAGAAAGAGGGTGGAAAAGCAGAGAGAAGCAGGAAGATTGGGGAAGAATAAAACAGGGTAAAAATGTAAAGGAAGAAAAAGTCAAATTATAACTACTTTCATGCTAGTGTCTGTTGAACTGTTCTTAGGTTTTGTATTATTTTATTTACATGTGCATTGTCGGCCCACATTTGGATTCACTCTTACTGTCTGCTTCCAGCTTTTCTAAATTATACACATGGGGCCTTGTGGTTGGCAGACCAACGCTTACATACTCCCACATATGTGTGCCACACATACTAAGAGGTACTAAGAGGAAGAGAAAGAAGGACAAGACCAGTGATGGAAAAAACACAAGAAAATTGAAGAGAGTAATCAGCAACTTTGAGGTAAATAAAGAAGAAAAATAAAGATTGTATGGAAAGGAGAGATGGGTGGAAAGAATTATGTGGAGGATTTATGGTTCCAGTTCATCTTTCAATGACAGACAAGGATTTGCACTCAGATTTCTATCACTGAAGCCTACATTCCATTCACTGCAGTATTCTGCATTTACATTTAATTTTTAGTTCGTTTATTTAGTGAGTCTGATGTGTGAAATACCATTATGTTCTGTGAGAAGAGGAAAATCAATTAGGATGCATTCCTGCTGTCCAAGAGCCTAGCTCACTATGCCCTGCAGACTAAACTCTATACAAAAATTTAAGGGTATGTGAAGATCTCTTTGCAAACACTTCGGGAGGGTCTTTTGTGTGCCAGGCACTGTGTACGGTGGTAGAAATACAAAAAATAAGTAAATAGGTAGGTAGCTAGATAAAATAAGATGTAACCCCTGTCTGCAATAATGTACAGTGTGGCTGAGGGGTCAATCAACCTGCACAATGAGGGATGAGAAGTCATGGCAGTGAGAACCTAACTCAAAATGGGGTAGGTGTGGCGAGGGCGATGGGTCATCCCTGTGGTTTTCTTTAGAAAAGCTTTTCTGAGTCGATTCTGGCAAGGTCAGCAGAGTGATAACAGCGTTGCAGAGAGAGAGAAGGGAAATGACAACAGAGAAAACCCAGTACCCGAGAGGCACTGAAAGGGACTTGGTATTGCTCAAGCTAGTTCCACAGATGATTTGAGAAAGGCCAAGCCTGCTGAAAACAAAGCAGGGGCAAAACTTCAGATCCCATTGCAGGACACGGAGAGGATTTGAGCCTTAACCTCTACTTAATTAGGGAGCCATTGAAGGCTTTTTAAAAAGTTTAATTTTATGATCAGTGTTTAGTGAAGTTTAGATCAAACATCACTCTGACAGCAGTGGGAGAGTATCTGTCAAAAGACTAAGACCAGCTGAGAAGGCAGGAAGAAATGTTGTAAACACCGTCAGATACCCAGGAGCTGGGCAGAGGCTGGTGAGTATCTACATGTCCGCATTCCCTCAATATTTTTAACAGCCAGGCAGCAGACTTCCTGAAAACAGCTCATGTGAGTTCTCCAGAGCTACAGGTACGTGTGTTTCTGCCTGACATTCAAAGCCCACTTGATAGGTCTTTTCCTATTATCAGCTATAGAGTATCTACCGAACTTCTGAGATCTTTGAATTAATACTTGTCCACATGTGGTTCCCAGTTTTGGCTTTACCCTGTAGGCATTCTCTTTTGAATGGCTTGTTTGATTCTTTTGAATGTGATCTTCAGCTAATCCTTTCATACTCAATGTGCCGGATTAGGGAGGTTACCTTATGGGTAGTGGCAGGAATAATAGAGAAAATTATGTAATAATTTGGATATGGGCAGGACATTGGCGAATGAGAGATCATGGTTTTTATCTGGAAGCCAGAGAAAGGAGTTATCTCCTGCAATACTGCCTATGACAACCGAATCATTAAGTGATTTAGAACATACAGAAGGAGTAGACATCATAACCTAAGTAAGGAGAATACATTCACTTTTGCATATGTTGAGACAAAACTGTCTCTGGGATACCTAATGGCAATTTCCCAAATAGCAGTTAATTAACAGCAGCTATGGAAAGAGAGCTGGGAGTAATAAACACATTTGCGGCAGTTGAAACTGTAGCAATGGATGAAATCATTCAGATGAATTATAGAAAATAAGCAGAGGAGAAATTCCACACATGGATGTCAAACCCTGGAAGGACGGGCAGAGAAAAAGGAGCATAAAGAAAAGATGTGGGAAGTCAAATGAGATGAGAGTGTCAAAGGGACGACTGACAGTCAGCATTCTACGGAAGTGGCATGCACACTGCCACATGTCCATCGGAGCAGGTGGGAATTATATCGGCGATCCGTAATCGGAGAGGGCATTTTCCACAGAGGCACTCAGAGCAGGTGTGAGACTGCGCAGGGAATGAGGGAAGGAAGACTTCCAGGCTATTCGTTAGGTTTGCTTGATGGTACTGATAAGGCGAAGAGGCTGAAGAAGGAAATTTTTATAACGAAAAAATTTTCCTCGTCTTTATATTGAGTAGATTAATCTGGCAATGAAGAGGAGACTAAAGATTTGGAAGAAAGTAAGAGTAAAAGTTTTATTGGTCTTAAGTCTACAATAAGTGACAGTGATGAAAGGCATACCGTTAAAACGCCTGCTCAGTCATTCGCCCAAGTAACAGTCACTGAGTATCTACCAGGTACTAGACACTGTACCAGCCACTAAGATATAGGCATTTAAAAGACACCTATAAAATTAATGAGCAATTAATAATGAGAAATAAAATTTTTAACCAGAAATGTTTAGTGTGGAGTGTTAGAAAAGTGAAGTGTGAGAAACCAGGCTTTATAACCTAATTTTTAAAATAATTCACACACAGCGACTTTATCTTACAGTGTTGCCAAAGAAGAAAACCTGGAGCTATACATTTCTACATTTTCAGGACAGTGGGCAGTTATATGCAGAGACTTCTAAAATCATAAAAAAAAAAGTCTAAAATAACAGCTGGCCCAAAATTACTTCTGTGAGAGAACAGATGGGTGGCAGCATGGAGTTTCTGTGAGTGGTTAGGGAAAACGGTCAATGTTAGCAAACAACATCTAGAGTAACAAGTCAGAAAAGTCCCCAAGAGGGTATTTCCCTCACTGGTGGGTAAATGCTGGCTAGGAGTTATAATTAGCAGAAGCTTCTTCTGACCTGAGGGTGCCCACACTCCAGAACATGCTCCAGAAAACACCTCACTGAGCTCCCCTATTTCCGGAAGACATGCCCCCCAGCCAGCCTGACTTTATCGAGAAGCATTTAGCACTTACCTTGAGGGTGTTTTGTAGAATATGCATCCCCAAAGCACATATTATTCTTTAGAGATTCCTGAGGCAGGTAACATCAATAATGAATTAACGGATCGAGTAGAATAGCCCTGAAAAATCAAAAAGCCATTTTGTTTAGAAGTAAAATTTGAGTGGAAAAAAGATCATTGTGTGCCCATATTTACTGCAGCATTCTTTACAATAATCAAAGGGGGGAATCAACCTAAATGTCCATCAACAGACAAATGGATAAAAACCATGTGGTATGCATATACGAAGGAATATTACTAAACAAGAAAGTCATGTCATGTGCTACAACATGGATGGACCTTCAGGACATTACGTGAGGTGAAATAAACCAGTTACAAAGAGACAAATACTGTATGATTCTACTTATATGAGATATCTAAAGCCGTCAGCTTCAAAGAGACAGAAAGTGGGATGGTGGTTGCCAGAGACTAGGCAGAAGAGGAAAAAGAGAATTGTTGTTTAATGGGTATAGAGTTTCAGTTTTGCAACATAAAAAAGTTCTGAAGATCTGCTTCCCAACGTAAATATACTTAACACCATCGACTATACATTTAAATAGCTAAGATGATAAATTTTATGTTAATTGTCTTTTTGCCACAATTTCAATTAAAAATTCCACATGAAATATTAACGGAATGAAGACCAGCAAAAGTCGGGGGTCAAGACGAAGAGATGCCACAGACAACGTCAAGTGCATGGCCACACTCTAGAGGTGAGTGCCTCCACAGCACAACGAGGATTACATGACAGCGCTGCAGGAGCTCCAGAGTGACACCCCTGACCAAGGCACTGTGTCTATTTCACGACCCACTCATTTCCCATACAGACAGAGTCCTCATAGACACAGCCACTAGCTTGGGGAATGAGGGAAAAGTAAAATATTAAGATTTTACCTAAAAACCCCTCAGTTATCCCAAAGCAATCATTTAAAATCTAATAGGGAGCTGTATTTTAAATAGGCTTAATATTTAAGCTGAAGGGAAATGGTGGAGACTGAAAGAAACTCAGCTCCTAGCTGGCCATTCTAAATTGCTCAGCCACCTGCTGAACTGTTGGCTTATAAACAAGACCGTGGTCATATTAGAGAACAAAATTCCACTTTCCATGGATACCTTAGTTGTAGTGTATGTTAAAATGACTATGCCTTTTCACAGTTTTGGCTAAGACCGCAACACATGCCCACATTGCAAAAAGATGGGATTCTGCCAAAGCAGACTTTGCCTTTGTGACCAATTAGAAGACCTGCCTCTACTTTTAGAAATGTCGGGGAGAATATTAGAAAGGATTGTTTTGTAGGAGAGATATTGGCGTGCTGTTGCTGCACTACCCTGCCCAGGGAATTTGCTGAGGGCCACAGCTGCGTGGGAGGGGTTCACACTATGCTTGTGTCATGTGGTGAATCGCTCCTTGGATCCACCTAAAGTCCTGGGGTGTTGCCTTCCTCAGTTTGAGCTGCTGTAACAAGATACTGTAGACTGACTGGGTGGCTCATTCAACAAACTGGAGGCTGGGAAGTCCAAGATCAAGTGCCAGCAGATTTTATGTCCGGTAAATACTCTCTTCCTGGTTTATAGATTGTACCTCCTTACTGAACCCTCATGTGGGGGTGGGGGGAAGAGAGAGAGAACACTCAAGGCTCTTCATCCCCTTGTAAGGGCACTATTCCCATCATGGGGGCTCCACCCTAATGCCCTTGTCCAAAAGTAATTATCTCCCAATGTCAGCACCTCCAAATGTCATTGTGAATTTGGGGCGAATGTAAACATTCAGTCCACAGCAGGTATCTACTCAGGAAGATGTTGATTGGTCATTTTAACCCCTTGTTGTGATCTGCTGACACCTCTCCTTAGAGCCCGTGCCCCCCTCTCTTTGATATATACTTGAGTCTTATTCGATGCGAGACCCAAAGTGGCAGAAGGGGGGAAAGATAACGTGGCAGTCTGGGGTTCATCTTGATCCTGTCCACGAAGACTAACTGGAAACACTGGGTACCATCAAAAAAAAAAAAAGGAATAAGTCTGCAGATTGCTAGAAGTTGAAAGAGGAGGCCCAAGTGGTTGGCCACAGAGATACAACTCTACATTTCTAGCCTTTTGACCAGAATGTCTTTCAGGCTTCGATTTCCTGACTGTTGGAGGGCACATGCTCTATGCGACACCAGAAATAAGACAATGGGCTCAGGGATCACCATTCAGCAATCACTGCAATTGAGCATCCCCACTTGCTTGGTTGCAGGGGGAAGGTGTGTGAGTGCCCCTTCTGCCACGATTGCCTTAAGACAGCTGGCATCTCTTGCTCTCTCTGCCACTAACAGAGCTGGAAGGAGAGGAAACAGCTGCATCTAGAAAGTTACAACATTTATCGAAGCAGAGATTTTACCACATCCCCCAAAGAAATAACTGGTAGGTTGAAAATAGCTGAATGTCTACCCGGTGAGTTAGCCTAGGCCATGCCAATTAAAAAGGGAAATACCTAATATTTCGATGGTTATTCCAAATACACCTGTTACATCTAATGGGTCTGTATGAATATGAAGCAGCCTGCTTCACTGTCCCAGGAAGCATTAAGGACCACTTTACACAGCACTAGAAATGGCCCTGAATGCCAAAATGTTACTTCAAAAACCACAAAGCTATTTGATAAACAGTACACCTGAAAAAATATTCTCATAAAGTTTCATAAATTGACTTCTTAAATACACTGCTCGCAGATGAAGCAAAACAGTGGTTTAAGCCAGAGATATTAATGCATTCCTTTACATAAAATTACACCTAGAAATAGAACACTGGAAATGAAAGATTTGTATTAAAATATGCAAATGCAAGTTGAAATTTCTTTGCATTAAGTGGAAAAATGCATATATTCAGAGAGAAAGCTCACAAGAAATTGTCCAAAATGTGGCTGGTATAGCATCCTAAATTTTTTCATGGGTTGTGGAAAAAACAGTTAGGACAACTTGAAAATGACAATTTTAAAATTTAGCCTATATTTAAATATTTAACATGCAAATATCAAGACTGTCATTTTAGGCATTTGGATACAAAACTCAGCATATCCCAAATTAACGGTGAGGGGGTGTCAGGACGTCTGAGTGGTCTAAGGTTCCAGGCTCAAGTTTCACCTCCCAAATAGTGGTGAGCAAATAACTTATTTATTCCACAAGACAATAGTCGGGTACCCAGATATAAGTAAAATTATATTTTAATGAACATAATGAATTATGAAGCACTGAGCACTTTCATGGCACAATGCGCTAAACATATAATGTAAAAGACCCAAATTCTTGATCCATCTCCCTGGTGAGTCACATGGGGTAAGAACTTCACCAGCTTCACTTATTTAAAAGAACTTTGTATCTGTTCTTCTTTAGCAACCGAAGCCTGAAATTACGCTTTGGATGATTTTATCACTTACCATGCTTTCGCCTCTTAACTCTTATACTCTCCTTCAATTTTCATGTGCCTATTTGTTCTCCATGGATTCATTTAGGCCTCCAGCCTCTAGCCTACCGCATTTCACACCAAGCTGTGAACTTGCTACTCCATTCCCCTGTTTCTCCCCGCTGCCAGGACTAACGGCCCCTCAGGTATTATCTGATCCGGCACAAACTAGACCCCATTAAGTCCTTAGTCCTTCACTGTCCCTTTCCTGAAAGTTCACCGTTCTGGAGGCAGCCTAGTTAAAGGTGGAGAGTTTTGGGGGTGGAAAAGACCAGGAGTATACCTGTTTTTGTGCTGAGCGAAGTTTCTTGCTGTCACTATTCTCTATAATTTACAGATTGCAAGAGATGTTGCAGAGATGAACTGCGATGAGGTCGTGGACCCATTCTAGAGTCTTTGATGCACTGCAGCTGCTCCATGAGTGTTAGCACTTTCGACTCCCCTTTTTAATTTCCAGGATGCTAAACACAGGAGGAACCAAGCACACGTGCTGTGACTAACATTACTACTGCGAGTGCGTCACTCAGTCAGGGTTCTTTGCTTGGTGCTGTTCGTAAAAAGGTGTGTATTTGATTAGAAACCTTTGATTACCTTCAGAGGTCATGTCAAAGCTCTTCTCCCTCCAGCCCCTTACCTTTTGTCAGCATTATGCCCCCTCAACAAGTGAGGTGGATTCCTACTTCCTAAAGATTATTAAGACAACCTTCAGAGCATCGGGATTTCTCCCTGCTCCCACACAAAACCTCCAATTAGCCACATAATCTTCTGGTGCTGGTGATTTCCAAAGCTATAGGAAAGTGCCAAATGTTAAGGAATCTGTGTTTATTAAGAAACATAGTTTCTTTTCCAGTGATTGCCACTGTTCCTTTTTTTAAAAATCAAAACAATTGAGCGTATATGGCATTAGGAAACAGAATCACGTCTGAAGTTGAGACGTTGTTTTGATAGTTTACAGTATTTACATAATCCATGCTAGGTATGAATACACATCAGCAGTGAGTCCTGTATTTATATTCATAATGTTTATTTATGAGTATTGAAAATACAGAATATTGTATATGTTTTTAGTCCTTAAAATGCCATTTTCAAAAGCATAAACACATTGAAACTACAGGTACGATTTTGAGGATAGTCAAAAAATTCTAGATTTTTGTTGTTTTAAGTTGAAGTTTATGCATAGTTGCATACCAACTGGAAACATTATGCAGAACCGGTACTGCAAATATAGCCTGGGGCCTGCGTATGGCCTTTTGACACGTTGCCTTCTGTTATTCTGCTTAATTCAGGATGCTGAAAGGCTAACAGCTCTTTAAATGCACTTGTGCGGAATTAGTGGTCATAATGAAAACTGCAGCCCTTACTCTCTGTTGCACAAGTTGCTGTAAGTATGTGTGGCCAAATGTAACAGGGCTGGGAGGAAAAATAGTGCCTTGCCCTCAGGAATGTGACCATCTTTGAACTTTACACATGTTTTAGAGGTCTATGAATTTTTTGCCATTGAAAGAGAAAGGTAAGGACTCTAAATGATGGCTTCAGATGGAAAAAACAGGAAGACAGGCACTGCTTGAGTCGGCATTTTTAACCAGCACCTGTGTTTTTCTTTGACTGTGGAGAAGTTCAGCGTTTAATAAGCGCACAAGCAGAAGCTACGTGAAGTAAGTGTAACCAACCCTCCACCACATACTCCTGCTATGGCTTCATGCTTGGCTAGTTATGCCTTTTCTTTCCCAGTATTATCTACTCACAAAAAGACTGAGGCTACAATAATTAAATAAGTAAATTCCTAATGGCAATGTGAGAAATGAAATCAACTATCCATTTAGGATTATCAGTCATCATAAATCATGTGACTCTTTTTCTTCTAGAAATCTGCACACACCTTAATGGCCTAACTATATATAGTATTCTGGAAGAATAAGATGTTGTTCTTTATATCATCTCTCTGATAGCTACTATGGAAGCAAAAAGAACAAAAACAGTAAAAAACAACCTAGGAAACACTATAAAGAATTATCGCCCACATACAGGAATATCTGGGCCAAACTGAAGAAGTACAAAAAGCAAAAATATCACCTCCCAGACCCTAAATGTACTACCAATTTATCTGAGAGTTGCAGTGTCCTGAGAGCCTAAGGAAAAATACTCTAATTGGAACAGTGTGGTGTAGGGTGCGTTAAAGTGCCATATGAGAAATGGAGAACATCAATTTTGAAAACTCATGAGGGAGGGAGGGGGAGTCAGAGAGAGAAAGAAAGAGAGAGAGAATATCAAAATTTAAGGGGAGATTCCATAGATCGGTATCATTAAGAATCATTATTTACTTCAACAAGAGTCCAACCCTAGAAATCAAACACCGAAAAGAAAAACAAAAGCAAAAACAAAAACGCATCCGTCTTGGCATTGACCATTGACCAGAACAATTAGGCTGAGAAATTTTTTAAGAAGTTATGGTGCATATACACGAAGGAATATTACTCAGCCACAAAAACGAATGAAACTTACCATTTGCAAAAACTCTGATCGGTGAGTTATTATGATAATGAAATAAATCAGATAAACAAAACAGGAACAGTCTCACAGTTTTCTGCTCCTGTGGTTGGGGGATGGGTGAAAGAGGTGAGGGGATTAAGAAGCACAAATTGGTAGTTACAAAATAGCTACAGGAATGTAAAATATAGAATATAGTCAAAACTATTGGATAACTACGTACGGTGCTAGGTGGGTACTTGAAATATCGGAGGGACCACTTTGGAAAGCATGTGGTCGTCACCACACTGCTGTACACCTGAAATCAATACAAAATGATATTGGATGTAAACTGTAATGGAAATGTAAAATCTTAAAAAAAGAAAAAAGAGATCATTGAAAAGCTTCATGGAGAACTTACCTCCAACCACTCTGAGAGTAATCTGCTCAAACAGAGGACTCTACTGTGAGAAGTGATTTAAGAAAACAGGCCAAATTGAAGTGCCTTAAGGTACATTCACTTCCCACTGAAATACCTGTATAGGAAAAAGCATTAAAATATATTCAAAAGGGATAAACTGGAGAAAATATGTATGACACAACCAATGAGACTGATGTCTTGACACAGAAAGATTTCATGAAAATCAGTAAGAAAAAATAAAAAATCCATTATAATCCTGGCCAAAGGACATAATCTGGCAAGACAAAAATAGAAATAGTGTGTGAAAAGACAAAGACTCCCGTGCATATGAAATATGTGGATGGTAGAGCTGTGACTAGCTTATTTAAGTCAACCAATTGGCAGTGTCAGAATTTTGCTATATGACGAGGTCGAGAAGGTTGTAATAAAATGAGCCCTTTCCTGTTCATGGTACTGTGTAGGACTGTAATTGGGAACAGCACCTTTGTTTAACAATCCGGTTATATTTTTTCACTCCTCATAGAGCCTGAAGATATTCTTGCAAAGAGACTTATTGTAAAAAATTATGGTACATTTATACAATAATACATATAATGTATGAGTTTATTGCAACAAAATGCTATAAAAACTGTGAATAATTATGGACATCACTATGCCAAATACATATAAAATGAAAGGTATATTTAAATGTAATTTTCTGAAAGAGTAAATATCTAAGGGACATACTATTTGAAAAAGTTACTTATTTTTTCTAGCTGTCAGAAGTAATTACTGCAGCCTGTTTTATTAAAGTAAGAGTTAAAACCTCTCTAGAAATGAATATAAAAAGATTCAGCATAAACGGTTTTCTTATTAGATAACTGAAGTATCATTATAGGGAATTTTTCAGTCCTTACAGTTTAAATGACTGTCAATCTGGGTGCCCTGTCCATTTGATTTGTATTTGATTATATTTGCTTGACGGTCTTGTTATCTTTTCCCTCTCCTAGTTAAAATTTGTTTGTTGAAATGCACCATGACTCTAGAGCAAATTTAGATATGAAAATATCACTTAGAGATATATGTTCAATTCTTTTCCAGATAAACTCAATGTATATTTAGCAATTGTGTTTCTTTATTCCAAAAATACATTGTGAATGCATTTTTACATTTATAGTTCCTAGGACTGCATATTTTAATTGTCTTTTTTCTCTACGTTGTTAAACATGCCTTTGGAGCAGAGACCATGTCTCTTCCTTCCCTAAGCTGCCTCCCCATCCAGCCTCTTGTTCCGTCAGAGGCAGCTTCTGCTCTTCAATTAATATAACTTATCAGACCCTCTATCCAGTCTTGGTTTTATAAACATTTTCACAGTGAAGATTCCTTTATTTGGCTTTCCTCATTTGACTTCATTAAATATCTACTTATAATATTGAAGGTCAAAATATTTTTATGAATATTCATTAGGATGGCAGAACACACTTGAAAATTTGGACTAATGTTATGGGGTAAATTCATATTTGTCATTATGATAACAACAAAATTTTCCTTCCACCTTAGTACCATCTTTAAAAACTCTCCATTGGGCAAATGTAGAAATGTGGGCAGGAAGCACTGAAATGTTCTGCTCATGGATAGCTGGAGAGGAGCAGAGATAATCCTGGAACACAGACCAGAAAACCAGTTCCCCTGATTCCCGTCCAAACTTCGTTCCATTATGCCGTCTTGCCAAAGACTCTGCCATTATCGTAATTATAGCAGGCAAAGATAAGTTTGTTAAGTTCTTTCTGCAAGATATAATATATCGATGCTAAATTTGACCATTTGAATAAATTTTCATGAAAACACAAGATGCCAACTAAAAAATTTGAATTGCTACATAAATGATATAGGGTACTACATAAATAAACAAGATGCATAAAGAACCAAGCCTCAAATGCAGTATGTCAGATAACAAATTTTACCATTTCAATTTAACAAATGCTTAGTGAGTGCATAATATATCCAATGTTTTGAAATATGGGCTATAGAGTATGTCTGAAGAACAGATAAGATATAATCCCTGACTTCAAATTACCATCATCCAGACAAACGAATAGGCTTCTGTCATTTCCTTTTAAAACCTTGGGAAGAAAAATAAATTTTCTGCACAAGAGGTGGTTTAAAATAGGATTTAGATTTTTCTCCTTTCCTAGTTGTGCAATGCAAATGACGTGATAAGTACAACAGGAAAATATTGGGTTGAATCATAACAAAGTGTGCTCTTAATCAAATCCTGTAACCTCTTTCATTTTCAGGCCATTCATTGGTAAAAGGCTCATAATACCTACCTCAAAAGCTCATGAAAATAAAATATTATATAATATCTTTGTGTAAACCATAATATGCTGTAAAAATGTATCAGCTCATATAAGTTATGTGGTGCTTGCACTTAAGTCATAGAGACCTGTCTGTAGACAATCTCACCATCTTAGTACCTGGGGCAAACGCAAAGGAATCGTCCCTACTGCACATCTACCAAGAGCCAGCGATTATAAATACATAACCTCAATTACTCTTTATCACAGCCTTTCAAGGTAGGCGGAGTGTACGATGAGAAACCTGAGGGTCAGAGTGACTCGGTGATAACCCTGAATTAACAACACCAGAAGTGGGCAGAATCGTGCCGAGCGCTTCTAGCTTAAAGGGCTTTGTTCTTTTCATAACACCATACTGTCTCACCGATTTGTGTTGATTAAATTTCTTGAAGTTTATAATTCTTAAAAAACTCTAAACCTGTGATAAAAGATACATGACATAAAAGTTGCAAAAGTTAATATTTGAATCATTTTTGAATGTATAGTTACATTAGGTAGATTCACATTCTTGGCAACCATCACCAAACCCCAGGGCTGGAACGTTTTTGTCATGCCAGACAGAAACTACACACATTAAACTCCCCGTTTCCCCCTGCTGCAGCCCCCGGAAACCCCCATTCTGTTTTCTGTTTCTATTCATTTGTCCACTATCGATACACCATATAAGCGGAATCATAGAATATTTCTCCTTTTGTGATTGTTTTATTCTACTTAGCATAATGTCCTCAAGGCTCATATACGTTGTAGCATGTGTCAGAATTACCTTTCCCTGGAAGGCTGCATAATATTCCTTTTTAAATGTATACCACGTTTTCCTAATTCATCCATCACTTCATGATACTTGGGTAGAAATACCCTCTTTTGGCAATTGTGACTAATGTTGGTATGAACACGGGCTTATAAGTATCTCTTTGAGTCCCTGCTTTCAGTTCTTTTAAATGTATACTCAGAAGTGGAGTTGCTGGACCATATGGTGCTTCTCTCTTTAATACCTTGAGGAGCCACCATACTGTTTTCCATTGCAGCTACACTTGACCTTCTCACCAATAGTACACGAGGGCTCCAGTTTCTGTACATCCTCACTAACGGTTACTATTATCTGTTGCTTTTTAATAGCAACCTTCCTAATGGGTGTGAGGTGATATCTCACTATGGTTTTGCTTTGCATTTGCCTAGTGATTAGTGAAGTTAAACATTTTTTCCTTGTGCTTATTAAACACTCGTTTATCTTCTTTGGATAAATGTCTTTTCAAGTTCTTTGCGCATTCTTTAATCAAATTGTTTTCGGTAGTTGAGTTGTAGGAATTCTTTTTATATTCTACCTATTATCGGATGGATGATTTGCAAATATTTTCTCTCATTCTGTGGATTGCCTTTTCACTCCGTTGTGTCTTTTCACATGCAGAAATTTTAAATTTTGGTGTAATCCAATTTATCTATTTTTTCTTTGCTGTCTGTGCTTTTAGTATCATATCCAAGAAATGCCTGCCAAATGCAATGTGTGAAGCTTTACCTCTATGTCTCCATTTAAGAGTTTTGTAGGCTTCACTCTTACGTTAGGTCTTTGATGTATTTTGAGTTAATTTTTCTGTAGAATATAAAGTAAGGTTCCAGCTTCATTCTTTTGCATGTGAATATCCAGTTTTCCCAGCAACACTTGTTGAAGACTACCTTCTCTACTCTCCTTTGAAAAGTCTTGACACCCTTGCTGAAAATTATTTGACTATATATGTGAGGGTTTATTTCTAGGTTCTCTATTCTATTCCACTGGTCTTATGTCTGTTATTGTGCCAGCACTACACTGTTTTGATTGTTGTAGCTCTGAAATAAGTGTTGAAATCAGGAAATGTGAGACCTCCAACTTTGTTTTTATTTTTCAAGATTATTTTAGTTATTTGGGATCCTTTCAGTTTTCATATACATTTTAGGATAAATTTTTATCTTCAAAAACTCATTAGGATTTTGATAATAAATGAATTAAATCTATAGATCAGTTTGCGTAGCCTTATCATCTTAACAATATTAAATATTGCAACCCATAAACACAGAATATGTTTCCATTTACTTGTGTCTTTAACTTCTTCTAACAACACTTTTTAGTGTTGGTGTACAAGTCTTTTACCACCTTGGTTAAGTTTATTCTTAAGCGTTTTATTTTTTTATGCTATTGTAAATGGAATTTTTTTATTTTTCTCACAGAACTGCTTATTTTTAATATAGAGAAATGCAACTGATTTGAGTGGTCACTTTGGATCCTACAACTTTGCTTAATTTGTTTATTAGTTCTTAACAGTTTTTGTTATTGTGTTGAACTTTTTAGTGTTTTCTATGTATAAGATTATGTCATCTGTGAACAGAAATAATTGTATATTTTCCTTTCAATTGAGGTCAATTTCATTTTTTTTTTTAATTAGTTGCTCTGGCTGGGACTTCCAAACCGTGCTACCTAGAAGGGATAGAGCATGCATCTTGTCTTGCCCCTGATCTTTGAGGGGAGTTTCAGCCTTTTACCTTTGAGTATGATGTTAACTGGGGGCTTCTCATGGATGATTGGTATCATGTTGAGATAGTTCCCTTCTACTCCTACTTTGTAAAATTCTTTTTCATTCTGAAAGGTTGTTGAATTTTGTCAAATCCTTTGTATGTATCTATTAAAGTGATAATTTGTTTTCCTCCATTCTGTTAATGTGGTGTATTACCTTGATTGATTTTCATATGTTGAACCATTATTGCATGCCAGAAATAAATCCCACTTTGTTTTTGGTGTGTAAGTCTTTTAATGTGCTGTGGAATTCTGTTTGACAGTATTTTTTGAGAATTATTACTTTCATATTTATCAGGAATATGGGTTCATAGTTTCATTTTCTTGTAGTGTCTTTAACTTTTATATCAGAGGGTGGTGGGCCTAATAGAATGATTTTGGAAGTGTTCACTCCCCCTTAATTTTTTTGGAAGGGTTTTAGGAGGGTTAGTGCTAATTCTTCTTTGAATATTTGGTAGAATTCAACAGTAAAATCATCTGGTCCTGGCCTTTTCTACCTCGGGGAGTTTTTAATTACAGACTTAATTTCCTTATTATTTATAGATTCATTCGTATTTTCTATTTCTCCATAATTCAGTCTTGGCAGTTTTGCCCGTTTCATACAGGCTGTCCAATATGTTGACATACAACTGTTCACAGCACTCTCTTGTAATTCTTTTTATTTTTGTGGACAGCTTCTCTTTTATTTCTGATTTTAGTTGAGTCCTCTCTCTCTTTTTTAAAGAATCAATCTAGCCGTTTTTCAATTTTATTGATCTTTTCAAAGAACCAACTAGTGATTTCAAGGGTTCTCTAACAATCATATAACTTTACTGGTTTTTGCTTTTATTTAAATCTATTAGCTTAAAAACACATCCATATGATAAAAATATAGATTGATGGGATAAATAGAACCACGCCTCTAGTAAGTGGCACACCCAAGAACTAATAAAAGTGGGTTTTTTCTACTTAAAAATGACTCCATCACCCAATACACAGTGTATGTATTTTTCTACACCCATTTTAAGAATCTCCATCATCACATTGCATATTAACTGCTGGTGCAGTAAGACCTAGGCTGTTTAAAAAGTAAAATAAAGATGTATTGTATATAATTATGTTTAAGAGGTAGCTGGGACAATGGCAATTATCAAACTTCCTTGATATGTAGGTCCCTGGGAAGAGAAGGGACCCGCCAGTCAGAAAAGAGTTCCAAGAAAGGCCATTCCTAAAGGAAGACTGAATGTATACAGTGTATACATGGGGGCGAGGGGGTGGCTGAGGAGGTGGATGGAGCTAAGCTCACCTCTGCCATGACCTCATTAGCACTCTCCTCAGCAATAACGGACTTACTCCTGTGTAAAACCTATTTGTATTCCAGGGTAGTTTCTCTTTAGGATTTTATAGATAGCATTTTCCAGGATAAAATGAACAGTTATAGATTAAGTATTATATGGCCAAATCTGCACAACAGCTTTTAAAAATCAGACAAGCCTCCATCTACGTGGGCGTGTGCCAAGTCTGTCATTTACCTCGGTATTTGTCAAAGGATTTCCAGACTGTTAGCATAGCTGGCAATAGTTTAATTAACACCGAAGCTTGTAAATCAAAGTGAAGACTTGCATGTATCCTGTGAGACTTATGTTCCTCACAGCTAAGAATAATTACCTTTGGAGGGACCCGAAAATTGAAAACCAAGAGTGTAAATTTGGCTAATTTGACAACAGTTGTTACATCTAGTAATTATCTTCTTCTAAAAAAATACATAAGGTATTTTATTATCGCAGGCAGTGGAGATAAATTTTATAGAATTGGGAATATTGATACTTTTAATTTCAAGTCCCCTGTATTTGGCTCCTCCTCATATTACCAGTAATTTTACTGAAAAGTAGAACTTTTTTCTGCTTTTTTTTATTTGCTCATAAAATTATGCAATCATTTAATTAAGAGGGAGATTAGTGTGTCTCTTGTTTGCTTTGAGGAGACCAAGGCTTTTCAATATTTACCCTTTGATTAGAGCCCCCTATGGAACTTGCCAAAACCTTGCTCTTTTGGTCTGAATTGACCATTCTGGTCTTAGCCCCCCGGCCCTAATAAAGACACATACCCCAAGTCCTGCCTCCCTCTCTGCACCCAGCCTCGTTCTCCTTGTGTTGCCCCTGGAGGCATGCCAGGAACTTCCTCTATGACCGGTAAGTAATAAACTTCAATATTGCCATTTCTCTCCTGGTCTTTGTTGAACTATGCTCACCATCCTGCACCTTGTGCTCCACTCAAGGATTAATTTGGCAAATTCATAGCACTGTGTGTGTGTGTGTGCACGTGTGCGTGTGTGTGTAAGAAGACAGAGCATGTTTTATTTTTATCTTATTTAGTTTTTTCTCCAGGTCATCTCATTCATTCCGCCACCGGTTTTTGATGAGTAATTATGGATCAGGCACTTTTCTAAGAAGATATGGAAGTTTACTTCTTACATTTTGTGAAGGGGACAATGAGCACATAAAAAGCGCACAGTAATTATAGTGGTTATATGAGAGTGACAGGGGTGGGCTACAGGCAACTTTAGACGCAGTGGTTAAGAAAGACCTTTGGGGAAGGTGATCATTAGCAGAAGCTCAGTTTCCTGAATTCATGAGTCCCTCAGTACACATCCACTGAGTAATTCTTCTGGCTACAATTATCTTCTTTCCTACTTACCCCACCTGGAGTAAGAATGACTTAAATTATTAATTAGACAGAAAACATAACATCTTGTCTTAACTCCTTCCTGTGTTTCTTCTTTGACCCAAGCTGCCTGATGTTTATGAAACAAGCTACTCAGACATCCCTTGCCCTTGTGAGGTTGTGTCTACAGTAAAGCCTTAAACTTGGGGTAAGTTTAATTTAGGTTGGGAAAAAACAGGAAGCCTTATCCTCGTCCTTAAAGAAGCTGAGATTTTCAAAAAATAAAATCTGTCTCTTTGATCTGCAACCTAGGTCCACCTTGAGTGACCAGGTTTACTGTGTTTCGAGAAGTTAAAATGTAGAATTTCATGCAAAACTGTTGCTTTTTAATTGTTGCCAATTGATTTGAACATGTGAACACACTGTGCCTACCCATAGAACAGAAGCAAGGCAAATGAATCAAGGCAAACAACTGAGGGCAGGGAGAGCCCACGGCAAGGGAGTGAAGAACTGTTTAGAGACAGGAGCCTAGGCAAGGACCCCTGTGAAGTCCTATAACAGGCCAAGCTTGGGCCGTTGAGGACAGTGGCGATGTGGATGTGAATACCAGAGAGGAAGCACATGTTAGATATATCAGATATGAACCCAAGATGGGAAGAAGTGCTGCTGAACTTGGGTTCGGTGAATGGGAGGGTGGCGGGGCCAACGACTGCATCACTGAACCCAAAGAAAGAGCAGGACCAAAGAGGAAGGTGATCTATGAACAGGCTCATCTCCCTCACACGCATGTCACTTGTGTTTTAACTTTACGTCCTGGGATGGACAGAACACCCATAGATCACGGGCACTGGTGCCCCCTATTGGTTAGAAGAGGCACAGAGACATGCAACCTACATATTCTGATAAGACTATTACACAAATCTCAAAGAATTAGAGAGAAATGTTTTCAAATATTACGAAAGAAGACTTTTTGCCTATAAGAAATGTACAACATTGATCTTAGAGTGACTTCGCATTGTTTAGGAAGAGAAGAAGCTGCAATTATTTTTTTGTTATTGAAGAGCGTTTTTAATGATGTCTCAGAAGGCATACAGGTCTGGGGGCCAGGGGAGACTGTTTATCGAAAGGGTGACATATCAGGAACTTGTACTTGCTTGTGACTCTGTGGGTTACTATTGGTTTAAGGTCACTGCAGGATGCTTGGCCAAAGAAAAGAAAAGAAATGAATGCTTTAGTAGCCATGCCAGGGGGTAGCTTAGCTAAATTCTCAACACACATACCCACAAAACCTGCAGTAGCTTTACACTGCCTGGAGCATAACATCAAAAGTTCTGGTCTTATTTTCAAGGTCTTGGGGTTTCGTATGATTTAGCTCACACCAACCTAAGTTTCTTTCCAAATGCTTCTGTTTATACATTCTTGGCTCCAGACACAAAAGAGTACTTTTATTCCCTGAGCTTATTTTCTTAAAATGTTAAGACAATTCAGAACTCCTCTGTTGCTCAAGCTCTCCCTTGTTCTATCTTTAACTTTTTACTTTGGTGTCACCGTGCAAGGTCTATCTCAAGTGGTATGTTTTCTGACGCATCCACGATCCGCTTCTGTCAACAGGAACCTCCCTCCTTCAAGCATCCAGGGTGCAAGGCTGTGCCAAGAGCGTAGCATGCATGTCGACCTTTCTTTTTTGAAATTTATTTAATTTTATTTTTTAGATTTTATTTACTTTTTTTTTTTTACGAGGGGAAAGAGAAGGAGAAAGAAAGGGAGAGAAATGTCAATGTGTGGTTGCCTCTCAGGCATGCCGTATGGGGTACCTGGCCCACAAGCCAGGCATGTGCCCTGACCGGGAATTGAACTGGTGACCCTTTGGTTCACAGGCCAGCTCTCAATCTACTGAGCCACGCCAGCCAGAGCTCAATCTTTCTTTCGTACACTTACTGCCTCACACTGCTCTCTCCACCACCTAATTGGAAACTCACTGCAGACAGAGAGGTTCTTATTTCCATCTTCCTCCCCATTGTCTTCGTGTCTATTATGGTACCTTCATATGGTGGGATCACCATAAACATTGGCTGCATTAAGGAACTACTGTCTTTCACTAGACGCCCTAGGCGGCATGACTCGCTGAGATCTGATACAACCAGGGCTTCCAGAACATGCTAAGGCTTTAACTCTTCTTCCCCAAGACTCTTCATTCTGTTGCTCAAGTATTTGAGATAATGTCATGGGGCTTCTGTCATTCCTTCTCCTTCTGTGTCCACTTCTGTCTGAGTTGGGGTGGAGGAAGAGCTGCAGTCAGGTCAGGGCCTGATGTCACAGTTTATTTTCCACCTCAGCTTCCCTAGACCACAGGTCCCAGTGCCCAACGAGTCTCTTACTTTACCCACTAATTATGCACCCAGGATGCACAGCAGAATCTTCAGGTGGTGGCATCTGGACAGCTGTAACTTTTCAGGGCTCCACTTCAACTGCACTCCTCTGTCTGAGTGTCTAGATTGTCCTCCCAGTGAGCATAGGCTCCACCCTCCCTCCACTGAAAACGAACCCATTTACCTCTCAACAGTCAACAGTGGCCCGAAGTCTTTGGCACCGGAGGTGGGGAGTAGGGGGCTCCTGGCTGTGCTGTTTCACAGCCCTCAGGTGCTGGGGGGTGGTATGGAATGAGACCAGAGCAGTGACATGGGACAAGTGGGGAGATGAGGGACCTGCAGCTCTGAAATTTTGCCTCTGGAAAACTGCAAGCAAGGTATGTGCGTGTGTGCATAGGCATGTGTGTGTATTTGAAATTAAAAAAAACAAACAGAGAAAGGAATTAAATTGTACCTAGTAGCTAATTCTGAGACTGTGAGGAGGCCAATGATTATAAATAGACCTAGCATGCCTCCGTTTACGAAACAAGCATGTATTGAATCTCTACCCTCATTCAGCTCAGAGGCTTAAAGGTAGGAAAACCATATACTAAGTAAATATCATTTGTGCTACAAAGAAATCAAGGACTGACATCTGAGCACACACAGGAGGACCTGCCAGGTCTGCTCTGGGAGGGGGCACTTCCTCCCAAAGGTGACGTTCAAGGTGAAACTTGAGGGATGACTGTTAGCTCCACGAAGGGCGGGTTAGAGGAGAGAACTACAGTGTACATGAAGTCCCCGAGACAAGGGACAGTCTGAACAATCAGTAGAATTTCCTTACGGCTGGAGCAGAAAATAAAAAGAATGATAAGGCCAAGCCAGAGAGCAGGGCCAACACTGGGCAGCAGCGCAACATTGAATCTGGTCTGTATCCTCGGGGAGAATGACAAGAGCAGATCTGTATTGGTAAAGCTCAGCGAGGCAAGAGGACAAAACTGGAAATTGTGGCTTGGGTGTTGAATAGCAACATAATGGCAGCTCCTTCTGTGAGCTGCAGTGCCGCTCAAGTCTATTTCCTCAGTCATGTTGTAACAGTTCTATGTGCCCTTACATGTATATCAGATGAACGGTACACTTATTTGACCGTAATACTAGATTCCGTAAATGTATGCTCAGCCTGCCTATGTGATGTGGTATGGTGCCAAAAGAATAAGATACAGGTATTTTCCCAATTTTTACCCTGTTTCCTCTTGAGAGTATGATCCAGCCCCCCTTATCTCATGTATTTGCTCCATTCATACAGATGAAAAGTCCCTAGTAACCACTTTCAGCCCGTATGCATTACTAAGCATGTGTAAAGTTAAGGATCCTGTCCCAGAGCCCTTCTGCTCAGCTGAAGGGGCAGATAACAATTATGGAAGCATTACTAATAGTGGAAAACCTTCCTTCCACTTGGGCTGGAGGCCCCCAAGTGAATCTTACAAAATTGCTATTAAGAAAAAAAATGAAAGACTTTCTGCTCGGTAAATTTTCCATTTCTTCTCAATAACTTACTATCAATAACTGTCCTCTTTCTACAGCCAAAGTTAATTTTTTTCTGAGTTTTCCAATTTGGAAGAACAGACTTTAAGTCCCAAATAATTTAGTAGCAAAAGCACTAATCTGCACTTTAACAAAAGGAAATACGGAAGGCCATCATCTCATAGACAGGAGCATTTTAAATGTTATGTGACAAATATCAGGGGTTGGGCTCTGTGATTTTTTAAGGAAGTCACTCATGCTTTATTTCTTCTTATAAATTGAAACCCAACCTCATCTCTGATTTTTGTCAAAAGAATTCCAAAGAGCGTAAGTTGGATAGTAAGGGGAAATTTCAGAAGAGAAAATAGAACCTTGTGATTAGAAGTCAATGTTGGTTCGTCCAATACCATCTGCTATTTGAATCGTGTTGAGAGGAGTCCAATAAATTGTTCTTTATCCTGTGTTCAGAAATTGACATGTCAAAAGTCCCTGTAGTTTCAGAAAGGGCCCTCAGAGATGACCACTGTCTTCGCCGTTCCCCTTGGGCTCAAGCTGAATGCAGCCACGTCCTCCCTGCTGAAGCCTTGCAACACCTGTTCCCCCAGCCCCTGGTCCACATTTGACATGGTTCCCGGTGCTTGTTTCATCCTGGCTGGGCTCTTTTTTGTGAAAACGTCATCTTTTCCCTTCAGCTTCCTTGATTTTGCCAGGTTTGACTTTTAATGCTCACTGTACATGCAATTAACAGGATGTAAAAGGACAATGGAAACCAGACATTAGGGTGCTCTTAAATACCAGCACCCCATGAAGCCATGCCGGGGGTCCCTGCAGACACTCTGACCCCAGGCAATTATTAGGTGGTTTATAAGAGTCCAAATGGCATTAATCAAACAGACAGGAAAAAAAAAATCCTGAATTTGTAGATACTGTTTATAAAAATTTATTTTAGCATAAGTTTTGCTTTTGAAAATTTGAAAGCGTGAAAGCACACATCTATTGTCCTGCTAAACCAGAGATTGCAGGGATCGCCTAGGGGACACTTCTTAGAGCCTCTTTCCCAGAGCCCACCTCTTCCTGGCCCTTGGGGAGTCACTCTCAGGCCTGAACCAGTGAAACAGACAGGAAAACAGCCCTGGGCAGAGGTCTCTCCGATGAAGGAAAAGCTTTCAAGGAGACAGAGAAATGGCAGGACAACACAGTTATGGGAAGACAGAATGTTTAGATGGAGCTTTCCTATACTGCGACCCTCCCGAGAGACTTGTGTCTCTTGAGGCTTAAAACTATTGCTATCAGTTAAATTTTTTACTATAATAACCATAGTACATTTAGCCTTGGGCTGTTTGAAATCACAACTGATATTTTCCTAATTGAAAAGTGGGCTACATCCTATAGACGTGTCTTTCTCTTTTTAGCCTCATATAATGATTTAATGAGGTTCCCTGGGCTACAAATGGGATAGAACACATTCCTTGTATTTTCTTTCCCTCTGATAAAATGACCTCATGAGAATGTTGCTGTCATGTTTATTTCCTTTGGGGAAATATAGTGTCTTCACATTGATAAGAAGAGTTTGTTTCAAATTTCTGTTTACTGCTTTTCAACTTTACAGCTTCACTTTTTTTTGCTAGTTTTTTGGAAGCATCTTCCCAATGTCCCTTTAAACTAGTCTGATCCATTATAAATTTAGTACACTCCATTTGCTTATTAAATATGATAAGTTTAATAGAAACAGTGCCTAATCTCAAAAATTGGTTAACATTTTATGTTCAATATATTCTACTGTTCATGAAGATACTAAGAAAGAAGATTTTAAGAATGATTATCAGATGACAGATAGTCATCAAATACATGATCATTGTTAAGGAGAAACAGGGGATTGATTTTTTTTTTCCCCATTTGAAAACTGATTTCAGCCTCATTTGAAATAAAATGATTAATTTATTATTGCTGAGCAGGGGGACTTGCTTTTTTGAAACAATAATTCTTTACTTTCTGAAAAATAGATGATGATAACAGCATGCACACACTAAGAATTTCCACTGCTTTCCCAATTCTCCAAATCTTCATTCTCCAAATCTACCGTTCCCCAGAAAGTTCCAAAGTCAGCATGTTCGAATTGACTTTCCTATAGTTGTTTTTCTGTTTTTTCTGTTATTTCCTGAGACTACTGTGCATTTACCTAGACACCAATAATTGTCTTGAGTAGCCTGGAGTAAAATAAATGAGATGGCTAAAATTCACTTTTATCTCATAAAAGTTACACCTTGTCAATTAAAACAAATATTCCTTTTCTATGCCAAGAAAGCATTTTCTGTTACATTCACAATCTGCTTCAACTGCCATTGGATACAAGAAAAACCTCTAACAGATGGGATCAGTACATAGCAATTGCAAATAGAACTACCTGAGTAACAAATGGAAGACATATTCTGTAAGTTACCTTGGCAGGAAAACACAGTTATGAGGGCTTTTTGAGGTGTTGTACTACTGATTCTGAGAATAAAACTGGGGCTTAAACACACGCACACACAAAACCCCCAGAAAATACATGGAAGCATTTAACACAGAATGACACCCTTGATCTCACACGTCACATCGAGTCAAGGTTGCCAAGACCCTTCTGTTCTTCCTAGAAATATTTGGCAGGAGTGAAGCACAGAAGTAAAAGTGCTGTCAGAAGAGGCCTGGAAGTGTTCATCCACAGCCGGGAGGAAAACCCTGGGGTGAAGGGTCACCCTGTCCTTCCCTAACCTTTCACCTCACTTTTAACGAGGTACAGACAGGAACGTCACTCAAGTAGGTAAATATGGAGATTTTTCTCTACAGACACAAACTGCGACAGAACATGGTGCCCAGAGAAAAGCTGAGGTCAGGGCCAGTAGAAAGGAAGTTGCCTTGATGCCCAAAAAGGCTCCCTTAAGGGAAGTGTCTGACCTCTTCCAGGGTGAAACAAGTAATACTGCCCCTCTGTGCTTTCCATCCCTCACCCAGTCCTGCCTTGTGTGTGGTCCCTTTGAAATTTCTCATTCGGGTCTCCCCAGCACGTGCATAAAAATGAGAACGGTAACAGGGGAGCAGGCCACCTTCACTCCGGAAACGGGGTCGGCGTATGCTGGGATGGGAAGGTGGGAAAGGCGCAGGTGGGCGTGCTCTGTGGCTTTCGCTTTTCCCTGTTCAAGCCTGCTTATGTGTGAAGGCCTGGGACCTTTAGAAACAAAGCAAGCCACTTATCCCTGCATGGACTGGTACCAACCTGAATTCTTTCCTACCCTTTTTATTAGAGAGATACCAATCTGAGACAAGGGACTTGGCAGAAAGCAGGCTTTGCATAAAGCAGCATGTGTGGGTAGTTAAGGTTCTCTGAGCTTCTGGAATGTTCCTTTTTCCCTTCACCTGGCCTCCTACAGGGCCCCGAAACAACGGGGCAGCTCAACAATGCACCATCACATGTACTTTTCTCTTAGGATCTCTTGTTTGTTTTCAGAAATAAAACATGATAACATAAGACATACATTTCAAGTGGTGCATCTTTCTTTATATTCATTAATATCTGAAACTCATTTAATACTCATATGAAGAATAGTATATAATTTGGGATGAAATTTTTCCCCAAATATCGTCATGGCTGTGAAGGATTTTAAAATTAGATTTTACACTGATTGCTCTTCAGTCGTTCAATTGACAAAAAGGTAAACTGGGGAGTATACTGAGTTTTCTTAACCTCAAATTGATGAAGAGCATCAAATTTTTTTCCACAGGATTGTTCAATAGGTCATTATAGTCATGGTATGTTTGTATTCAAAATCATCACCCACATCGCCAGACTCGACACCCCAAAATAACTTTGATCGTGCTTTCCACTCATCCTTGTCTACGCCGAGTCACACGGACAAACTGCACTGGGCCCAGCTTCCCGTCATCCCCTTCGGGTTTTCGGTGTCCTGTCTTTCACATGTCCCCCTCATCCTTTCCAGACTCCCAAGCTCCTCCGTGCTGTCTCCTGGCTCCTCAAGTGGCTTCTGCGTGCCTCCTGCCACCTCTCTGTGTCCCTCAAGAGATAAAGCTCAGCCGCTCTGCACCCCTTGAATTGCAATTACGCACAACCTTGCTCAGTTGCCACCTACATGTGGCCCAAGCAAATGGCTCCGGGCACTGCCTTATGTGCCTATGGTGTATTGCTGCCAACCCACCTGGAAACGGTCTGCTATCCCGATACGCGCACATCCTACCCTCCGCCACACAGGGGACACGCACGCGTGCTCACACACCTTCTAAGCACACTTAATTCCAGTTCTAGAAAAATTTTAAATGGGGGCGATACAGACACATTATGAAGATTGTGTGTATTGATTACATATGGACATGCGTCACAATCCGGTGATGTAGCGGCGTCCCTGACAGTCAAGGGGCAGACGCCCTCCACTGCCCTCCCCTGCTCACCCCTCCCCACCCCTTTCCTCCTCTTTTCTGAATCCGCAGTTGAAGACCCAGCTGGTCCTGTTCTCAGTTGCAATCTGCTCAATACCGCTTTCCCTGAAGACGTCTTAGGCATAAAGCGATTCAGGCAATGTGTTATTCCCCCATATGAAACCCCGTTATTTAACAGGGGCCTTCTTGAAATTAAAACAAAAACCAGCCTTTAACCATGAAGGAGTGTTGTTAATGGCAGGGATCTGAGGGATCCCCCCTCCTCAGCAAGGTCGTGAGCCTGTCCGTCCCCCATCCCTGCAGACAGTCACCCTCCCCGGAAGCTTCGCCTGCAGAGCGCTCCTTCCCTGGGCTCTTCGCGCCTCTCTTCGCTGACTGAACTTGTCACTCCTCTCGGCACCCTAATATTTATTCCAGATAAAACTTACCTATGGCTATGGAAAGGCATGTAATTATTTCGGTTGTATGATTTAATAAAAAAATTTGTAAGAGGTCTTTAATTGAGCATAGGCACATATAATATATAGATATAATTTAATATAAGAGCGGTTTATATATATTTATTTCACTAAAGAATACACAGCTATTCAGTCTAAGCCACATTTTGGAGCCAACAGACGCTTTCACACCTTGAAACCACACTACATGGAGAGCAACCTGCCTTTTCGATGTGTGTAAGTTCCACTCAGGAGAAAGGGCCGACCGACCGCATGGGCCCCCACGTCCTTTCTCTCAGACCTCACGGTGCCCGTGTGCCTCTGCCCCTTCGTGCTCAGCACAGCGTTTCACTAGTTTCTCTTTTTCTCTGTCTCAGGAGGCCAGTCGTTCCGTTTCCTCTGGGGATTTCTTTGTCAGGCCGTGGTTCCAGACCCGCTGTCATGACAATAGGACAGCACTCTGCCTTTCCTTTTAAAAGGTTCAGAAACCTACCTATCAAGCAAACGAACTTCCTCTTGCCCATATTAACCATAACTAAGAACACAAGCTCAGGGCATTATTATCTCTCTAGTTCTTCCCTCTTTTTTTTTTTTAACTTCGTATTTACTCCCTTAGATATCTACATTTGAGGACACACACACAAACACAGATTGCGATAGAAGAGGAGGAGTAGGAGGAGAAATTTCGCATCAGCCGCTGCAGAATGTACATACAGTTAACCACATCATAAAATGGAAAAGTAGGAAAACATTAAGGAAGGCGGTGGAACAAGGAAGAAGGAAAAAAACAGATTCAGTTTACTTAACTTCTTGGCCTATGGTCGTACATTTCCGTACACATGGATAATTGCACTGTTTTTCCTCCTGAGAGCAGTGAATACTTCAATAAAATATATCAGTAAAGGCAGCTGAGGAAAGAAAATTAAGACTGCGAGAGAGGGTATTAATATTTATTGGTAATAGTTAAATCAAAAGTGTATATTAAAATAAAGTTTAAAAAACTAATTTTCGTAATTGTTTTGAGGAAAACAGCTTACTTGCAAGACAGTACAATGCAATCCCAGATCTTGCCAAGGATTTGGAACGTCTGCCTTCGCTGCTTAGAATTAGCAGTTTGGTCATTGCTGAAAACAACACTGCAGAAAAGGTTTATGTTAAGAGACATAATAGCACAAATGCTTATTTTAAGCATCTAAAGGCCTTGGGTATTTTTAGCAAAAATAGAAGGATGGAAACTATGATAAACAACAATATGCTCATTTCACATATTTTGAGACCCACCTGTTCAAATGTTTTCAAAGCCATTAAAAGCATCTGTTATGTTTTTTTATCCATGATAAACAAATTATATAAAAGTAATTATATGGAAGTAAGCATTTCAAGCGAATTTAGATGGCTTTCATAAAGAAAATTAAGAAAATTTAAAAGATACTTACAATTCAATAGCCAGTCCTAAGTTGGAATTTGGAAGAAGTGGTGCAGTTACGGAATCTTGGGAATCTATATGCCCCATTTTCATCATCTAATAAAATGGAATTCTGTTATTTACCTCTTATGAGTCCTGTGACAAATTTCCGAGCCTGTGTAAAGTAAGGGCAAGACATAACATCCCTCAGTTAATAACGGTTACCATCATCAGAGAAGGAAAAACACCTGAGTGTAGTTCTATATGCCTGGATCCACCTGTATTTCTTGTTTTTGTACATTTCACCTTGTGGAATCTCAATGGGCTACAGTTTCCCTCACTGGATTGTTGAAAAGAGCACTAGACATCAAATGTCTGTCAGATACAGGGTCCGCACCGGCTCCTAGTTCTGGCCCAAGGACCACCGTCTGCATCACCCACAGCAAGTCATAAATACATGGTTCGTTTCTCATATTTATAACTGAGATGGTAGCAAGTGGTCACAAAGGTGCCTTATAGCCATAATATCCTGTGAATCTTTGAAGCTGAATCCTAGACAATGCTATTTTGTTTTATTTCTCTATAATTATGAACTGTCTTCCCCCTTTCAGGATAGTTTACAACCAGGAACACATAATTTATTTTGAGATGGAGAGCAAGACTCCTGAATGACATAATCACTCTTCGGCATTAAGAAGCATTCCCTTGAGACGACATGTGACTCTGTGCTATGGGCAGCCTTTACCCTTAGCCTGTAATGTTCCTCAGTAGTTCTCATCATTTCACTTTATCCTTCCCCTGCCAAAAGAAGAACGTACTTCAATGAGCATTGGCGAGACATAGCTATATTACCGAGTACCTCCTGAAGAAACATAAGAAGGGGGCAGATGTGTCACAAGTGACACACCAATTCGCCTCACTTCAAAAATAAAAACATGCATCAGACATTATGCTACTCTGGGTTCTCGGAGAAGCAGACAGCGGCCCAGGATTAAATATGCCAGGATTTTTTTTTAGGAAAAATTCCTGTGAGAGAAAATGGTTAAGGAGCCAGAGAAAACCGGGAGGAAGCATCTTAGACTGCCCTCCAGTCCCAGAAAGGCTCAGCAAGACCCCTGGGGAGTCCCTGAGCAGAAGTCAGCCCCGAGGAGCACATGCCTACCAGGCACAGGCTACCTTTGGATCCCTGCTTCCCTCCATCATTGGTTGGGACCAGTCCACGGGAAGTGAGGTCACAGGTCACGGTCGAGACGGAATTCAAAGCCCATCTGCCAGGCTCTAGGTCAGGAACGTCCTCCGCAGCTGGAGATCTGTGAGGCATAACCTCGTGACCACCGCAGTATCTCTCCCCAGCCTCTGCTCTGGGATGCGCCCTGACGTCCTACCCGCGGCCCAATGAACCTCGCTTTGATCTAGTTTTTCAAAGTTCCCTCATTTGAGAATGTCCGCCTTCAGTGCTTTTCCACCTCGATTGCCTTCTCCTGTGTCTTCTACAGGCTTCTCCAAATGTGCATCATCCATCATTATTTTCATGTCTATTTAAAGACATGACTTTGTCAGCGCTCAGGAAATTACACATCCGCTAGCTCCCAGCACTCAGCCTCCATCGGAGGAGGCGAGGAGAAAGATAACGCAGAACACGGAATGTCTCCTGCCACGTTACAGCAGGGCCGCGCTGTCACCAGCCCCTTCTGTTTTATTTTTTATGCAGCCCTCTGTCATCTGGCCTCTGCGTCCACCAGTGTGCTGAACCCACTCCCAGAAAGTCATCACTGCCTCTTCAATTGCCAGAGCTATCGATCATTTCAAAGTCATTATTCTTGACTTTCATGGCCGTTTGATAGTATTGATCATGCGTTTCTTGAAATTCTCTTTTTCCTGGACCACTGTAATACAATACTCTGCACATTCTTCTCTTATCTTTATGGTCATTCCTTTGGTCTTTCTCCTCCTGTTTTTTGTTCCTCCTCATTCCTTAAACATCAGTGTTCGCCGGGCCTTGAGCTCTTTATACTCTACGTACTTTCTGCAGGAACTTTATTCTCTGTTGTGCAGTAATTTTCATTTATTCAGGTAATGTATTTATCAGGTACCTAGTATTTCCTGAGAATAAAATTATGAAGAACAAAATCTCTGGCTTGAAGAGACATATTGTCCACTAGGGGGAAGGTAAAAGTAAATAGGCAATTACAGGACAATGAGCTCGCTGTGACGGGGAGTGCTCCCGGTTCAGGGCACACAGAAGAGGGGGTCTGGCTCAGGCTTTGGGAAATTAGACATGCTTCTTACAGGAGGACAATCGCCGGTGTGTGATCATAACAGGAAGAGAGGTAAGGGCATTCCAAACTAACAAAGTATTGTGCTGTGATGCAGTATATAGCTCAGGACATCTACAATACTGAGTGAAAGAAAATGGGAGCGGTTGAGGCAGAAAGCTGAAAAGTAATACTACTGAGACAGCTGGGTGGGTGCTAGGTTAGGAGTAGAAGGATTGAGGAGAAAGGAAAAAAGGCTCATGGACACAGGCAACAGTATGGTGATTGCTGGGGGGACGGGAGCATAAGAGAACTAAATGGTAATGGGGAAAAATATAATAAAGGTTAAATTTTAAAAAGCCACAGAGATGAAGGGCCTCATGTACTAGGTTGTGGTCTTGGGGTCTTACTCTATGAACAGCAAAGATCTACCGATGAGTTTCCAATAAAAGCAAGACTCAATTTCTTTAACAGTTTTAGAAGCTCATGCTGTACAAAGAATGCATTAGAAATAGGATATCCTTGAAATAAGAGCAATATCTAGGAAACGCTGTAGCTCGGTTTAATAAAATATTATACGAGCCTGCTTTGCATCAAGGCATCAAAATGTTAAGTGATAAAATAATGCTTTGAGTAATGTATATAAAACAGTTCTCTCACGTCAAAGCCTCAAATCAAAGCAAAACGAAAAGGACCATTAAAAGTGTACATATGTACATATTAGTTTATGTACATGGTTTTATTATTTACTGAACTGCTATAACCCAGTTACCAACCTCAGAAATCCTTTCCCCTTCCATTTTCCTCTCGCCTTCTAGCCAATTATCCTGTCTTCCCTGACTCCAAAGTGCACTCGTTAGATTCACGCTTTCCCTCTCCGCTGTCTCCTCACCTTCCCGACCCCTGCTGCCACCATTCCTTGTCTAGCCTCTGGCAAGAGCTTCGAAAATTGATCCCAGGTGTCCACACTTCCCCCCATGCCCTATTCCCCACAAACCAGACAGGATGATCTTCATGTAATGTGAGTCAGATTATGTTATTTTGCACTTAAAATCCTTCAGTGAGTTCTAATGAGTATTTAAAATAAAACAAAACTGTCCCAAGCCCTACAGGTCCTTGGAGTCTGACCCCACACGCTTCTTGAATCTCTTCTCGAGCTCCTCTGCCCCACCCCCTCACTCTCTTCAGTCACACTGAATTTCTACAGCTTCTAGAAGAGACTGTGCTTTGCTCACAAATTTTATTCTGCAAAGAATATCCTATCTCTGCACTTTTCACCTCCCCGTAACACCACCATTTCTTGCCTGGCTAGTCTAATAGTTTCTTATCTGGGTTTCTGGCTTCCACTCTTTGCCCCATAAAGCAGCCAAAGTGATCCTTTTAAAATGTAAATCAGATTGTGTTGCTCCCCTGCTGAAAATCCTTCAAAAGCTTCTCATCACATTTAAAATAAAATCCAACAAGCTGACCACAACTAAGAAAGATTATGTATACACCTGACTGGCCTGCTCTTTGACCTCATCTCACTGCTACTTTCCTGTCCCCTCCCTCCTCTCCGGCCACCCTGGCCTCCCCACTGTCCCTAACCACGCCAGCTGCTCCCCAGCCTGAACCTTCTCTCTGCAAATACCTGCAGAGCTCTGGCCTTCACCTTCTTTCTCTCCTCAACCAGGGTCTTCCTAGAAAGGTTTTCTCTGGCCACCGCCATGTTCATATTCTTTCCCCCATCTATACCCATGTATTATTTTTATTGTTCTTTTAAAAGTTATTACAACCTCATATAGTCGTAGTGTGTATGTGTGTGTGTGTGTGTATTTATAGTCTATATCCTGCCTTACAATATAAGCTCCTTGAGGATATAGATTTGAATATTTGTGTCATTTTCCCAATATCCAAAACAGGGACTGACATATAGTAAATATTCAGTAAATATCTGTTGAATGAAATAATTGAATTAGAGACTAGAAGCCCTGTTGATTTAACACATTTAGAACATAAGCAGTCATTAATTAAATATCTACTGAGAATTTTCTTGCCTGACATTTTAATAATATGTCTAAACTATACTCAGATAAGAAGAAGCCAATGCAATAATGAATTTTTGGAAAAAATATCAGCAGATTTACTATTTAACTAATAACAAACTGGAAATATTTAAAGTCTAATAAATTACTTAGTATTGTTATATGCTAATAATTTCTAAAAATCTATCAATGTTTTTGTTAATAATATCTTTTAAATACTGTTCATATATTCCTCATAGATTAACTTCATAAGCACAAGCTGCTGAATGTAGCATGATAAAGATGTGGCCTCCAACCACTTAAATGTTGGCAGGAAGAAAAAGATGGCTCTTTGCAGTTGTTTTCACAAAAGATGACTCTCTCCAAAGTTACCTTCATAGAAGAATAATACTGGGTGAATAAACTCTTTCAAAAGTGTATTAAAATAGACTTTTTAAAATGACAAGAAACTATATTTTGGGTCCATCAAATTATATATTTATATATAAATTTATATATATATATATATATATATAGGAATGCCATATATATATATATGGAAATTAAACATCAAATTTCTGTGACTTCATTTAATTTTTTTTAAATATTTTATTTCATGACATTACATTTTATAAGGTCACTCACACTATATTAGTTGAAGGTCGCTCCAGTTACAAACTGGAGCAAAATTAAGATAGGTTTCAAATAAATCTGTGTTTTTAAAAAAGCATAAACTTCAGTAATACATTAATTGCATTACACACTAAAGGCCTCATTTATAAAAACAAGAGTGTTCCTCCTTAGAAAAATAAAAAAAGACACATTTCATTTCATGGTGGTACCTTAACATGCAAATCAGTCTATTAAAAACCTGCAAAAATATTACTGTTTGTCACATGAATTAAGTCAATGAATTCAAAATTTCCCCTAATCAACAAATCAATAAAGTGCCTAAAAACTTACTCAGTGTTTTCAAGCATTTCCCTGAGGACCGTCCTCCCCTGAGGGGTGGGGCCGACTTCAGGACGAGAAAGCGCACAGAGCACAGGGCGCGCTGTGACAGCGCCCCAGGCCCCCCGATCGCGGAGCTAGTCGCGCCTGTGTCTGCAAGGGGCTCTCCGAGCCTCTCCCTGTGGTCAGCACCCTTCCTATGTTATCCCTGCTATTTGTCTATTCAACAAATACTAGTGAAAAAAAAAATAAAACAAAACTATTTTTCTCCAAAAGAGAACATAAGCCTTTGTGAAATGTAGGTGGTTGGAAGGTTTTCTCCGTAGCAACTAGTCATGTAGTTCCCAATCATCAAATCTATTTCTCATCCTTAGGGCCAATGGTCAAGATTAACTGCCTCAGGGGTTGGTTAGCCATTGCATGTGAAGGAAGAATGGATCTAGGGTGAGTCTCAAACTTATGCTTGTATTTGTAAACATGAGATTGAGCACGCTAAGCAGGGAAAAAAAGGATGGATTATAGTGTTAAATTTACATGAATGCACACCGATGCATTATAATTCTTCCATCTCTTAACAAAACAATCAATTACTAATGTTGATTTTAATATCATCTTTTTTTCGGTATTAATAAAACACCGAAACCATATCAACTGTAAATTAAATCTAATTCTATATACCAAATTGGATAATAGCTCAGTTTTCTGGCAGCCAGATTTTCTTCAGTGTCAAGCATCAGGCAGTGCTGGCCCTAGTAAAGTACCCGACATCAGAGAAGTGTCCCCATGCTACTCTGTAGTAAGTATACAATGGAAATAGAAAGAAGTAAATACCTCATATAGTGCAATGTGTGTTCTTTGATTTACTGAAAAGAAAAATGTACGTGTTGGTTGACTACTTGTTTATGCAATTACATCATTCAAGTAGTAAAAAACTAAGAAACTATAAGAGCATCAAAGAAAAGGTGTACAAATGGGGAAAAGGGAAAAAGAACTAAACAGGAAAAAGTTGAGGGTAATGGCAGAGAGGATTGACATAAAGTGACACAAACTAATAGCAAAGCTATATGTTTTTTGCACAACAAATATATTTTTCAAGACTGAGAACAAATAAAAACAAATGAAGAGAAACTGGAAGAACTTACCTTTAAATGACCCTCAATAAAATAACTTCTGTTCCAAAAGGATGGGAAATGGTCCCAAACGGAAAGACTGAAATCTACCAAGGAAAGGAGAAGAAGAGATACAAGGATGCACCTAAATACATTTTGACTGTATAAAACATTAAACAATATTTAATTTGTTGGTTATGAAAGGGAGTTAGAAATTTGAAAACGAGAGCCCCTGCAAATGTGCTCTGGGAGGGGAGGGGATATGAGAAATAAAGAATTTTCAGGTTCTTGGATTTGGGGAGAAGAAAGCAAAGATTTTATTAACTTCAGGAGTTATATATACATGCTCAAATTACAAGGGTAATTATTAAAATGATATAATACAAGATATAACATCCAAATAGTAAAAGAGAAATTAAAAACTTTAACCACTTGTCATGGAGGCAGAAGGGGTGGGGGTAGGGATAGGGGGCAAGAAATATAGGGAAGCAGGAGACATATAGAAGGTTCCTTATTAGTAACCAAGCCTTTTATAGTATCTTGTACTTGCCAGTGTTTGGAACATGTTTAAATATACCAATTTATTTAATACGAAAAAGAAACTATTATCCAATTTTACAAATACAAACCTTAGGCAGAAAGATATTAAATGGTTGTCCCAGAGAGGAGACAAGACAGCCTGCCTCAAAAGTCAGTGCTTTTAAATACCACCAAAATGTATGATTTAAAAATAGACATTATTATACCAAAACATAAATAAACATAAAGATTAAATTTTCCAGGATTCTAGAAGATTGTCTTACTGAATAGGAAATTAAAAAAAAAATCCATCGGCTTAGAACAGATTTATCTAAAACCACATACTATCCATGCCGTTGCAACCATCCACAGTTGGCTCCTTTTCATTGCTGAATATGGTAGGTTCCCCTTTACGCACTGTTTCAGTCAACCACACCAAAAATGTTCATTGGGAAATTGCAGAAAGGAGCAATTCACAAATTTTAACTCGTGTGCTGTCCTGAGTAGTGACGGAATCTCCTGCCTTCCCACCCAGGACGTGACTCATTCCATTTTCCAGCATCTCCACGCTGTAGATGCCCCCCACGCATTAGTCACTTCACAACCACGAAGAGGAAGAGAGTCACTGTCATGGTGCCTCAGAACCTGTGTTCAGGTAACCCTTCTGTTACTTGACAATGGCTCTGAGCACAAGAGTAGTGATACTAGCACTTAAGATAGCAAAGGGAGGCTGTAAAGTGCTGTCTTTAGGGGAAAAGATGTACATGTATAGGAAGATATATATATATTATATATTTTTATATATATATAATATATATATAGACAGACTATATATAGTCTATATAGGGTTCGGCACTAGCCATGGTTTCAGGCATCCATGGGGGTTAGGGGGGGACAGCTGTGTTTCACTGTATGCATATACCATGGTTTGTTTTTCCATACCCATGATTTGATGGGTAGACATCAGGTTATCTCCCATTGGGGGCTATTACAGATAATGCTGTTGTGAACATTTCTATACAGATGCTCCTGAACTTATGATGGGCTTATTTCCCGATAAACCTGTCATTAAGTGGAAAATACCATAAGTTGAAAATGCATTGAATACTACATTGTAGAGTACTGCTTGTTGACCCATGTGATCTGGTGGCTGACTGGGACCTGTGAATCGCTGCCTAGGATGACAAGAGAATATCGTGCCCCGTATCGCTAGCCTGTGAAAAAATAAAAATTGAAAATTCAAAGTCCAGTTTCTACTGAATGCAGATCACTTTTGTGCCATGGTAAGATTGAAAAATTATGTCAAACCATTATAAGTCAGGGGCTGTCTGTGTAAGCATTTTTTTCAGACTTATGTTTTCATTTCTTTTGGGTAAGAGTAAGACACTGTTAATAGTCCCCCAAGATGCAAACCCATCAGTAGTGCATGAGAGTTCTAGTTGCTGCTCATCCTTGCCAAATCCTGTATTAGCATTTTTTAATTTTAGTCAATTTAGCGTATGTATTGATGTCTCATTGTGATTTTAATTTGCATATCTCTGATAATAATATTGAAAGCTTTTCGTCTTGCGGTTTGTGTATCATATTGTGAAGTGTCTCGATCTTTTGCTTACTTGAAATTGTTCTTTTTCTTCATATTATTGTTACTATTATATTGTTATTATTTAGTTGTAAAATACTCTATATCTTGGGGATGCAAATCCTTTGTAAGATATATGTATTGCAAATATTGTCTTTTGGTTGGTGGCTCGCTTTTCATTTTCTTAACTGATTTTTCTGAAGACTATATATTTTAAAGGTTTCTTTGCACATAAGATTCTAGAAAATGTCTACTATAACTAATGAGCAAATTTAACAAGATACATTGAACAGGATACAATAGCAATTAACAAAAATAAATTGAGTTTATATATGACAGCAACAGATAAGTTTTAACTATACCTTGTATAATGCATACAAAATAATAATATTTACAGGTAAACTCAACAAAAGTTGTCAAAAGCGAAAAAAAGTTGTGGAAACTGCACATAGTGGAAACTACAAACATTTTTTTAGGGGAATTAAAGTTCTGAACAGATAGCGAGGTATACCCTTGTTCATGAATTAGAAAACTCATTGTTTTTAAAAAGTTAATTTTCCTCAAATTTACCTATAAATTTAATTCAATTCCAATCAAAATACCAGGAGGATTTTTGTGAACATTAGCAAGGTATTTCTAATATTTAAATGGAAATACAAATAATAACAGATTAGTTAACATCAGATTTTCTAAAAAATATAAAAAGTAACTAAGATTTCCATATTAATTAATTTTATTTATTAAAATTTCATTCAGTAAATCTGGGGAACAATATTCTTTGATTATTAAAGAAATGGTTTTATAGAAACTCTATGAAACTGTTTTTGTTTTTGTTTTTTTTACCAGTGGAACACTATTATAGAAATTCAAGTAGATGATACCTGACAACTGCATAATTTATGGACAATTTTGCTAAAGTCAAATCACGAGGAAAAATGCTTTTCTCTAAATCTGAAACTTTTCATTAACATAATTGTATTGTCATTTTTTACTTGAGATTCTGCTTAATAATTTATCAATACCATGCAGTTTTATTATCGAAAACTATATGTAGTTCTGGAAAACCAAATACGGACTTTCTGTCACATGCAGAGAAGCCACATGGGGCCGACCTGGGATCCACATTTCCTCGACATACCAGTGCCGGGACCAGTACACAGTTCAGAAGGGAAGGAGAGGAGGTTTGGGGCAATGAGTGCTTTTCCTTACCCAATATCACTGAGCCAATAATCTGTGCCCATATAACGGGACTGAAAAAATAGTGTAGTTTTATTAGTGGTAACTTTCCAGAATCAATAACTTTTCTAATGAATATAAAAGCCTGTGTACTTTGCAGTCCAAATTCATGCAATTGGATTCCTTGTTGTAATCAAGTACTGGCATTAACGTTCTGATGTGATAAAATAAGTGTTTAGTAATTTAGTCCTCAGCTGCTTCTGGCGTTTCAACTCTTTGCTGGCATATAAAGCAGAAATTTCTCTGTAGTAGAAAGTAATTTATCGGCCTTTTTTTAAATCACTTGCACTGAATGGGCGCTTGGCCCTGCAAGCCCTTCTATTCAAATGTTTTTGGACAGAAGGTGGCTCGCACCAGACTCAGTAAATTGAAATTCAATTCAGATCAATAAGGCATTTGATTCAATTTGTTCCTGGAATGGAAATAATCATCACATTTTATAATAAGCATGTTTAATTTCAATTTTCATACTAGGTATTTCTTCTGTATAATCAAGCATAACTGCTAGCCTTGTTCCTCATAGTTGACAAATGCATTCCACAGATGTGCACTTAGCAGGTGATGATGTTGGAGGCGGTGGGAGGAGAATGTGCCTGGACACAATAATGCAGGTGTGATAAATGTCTACCAAGAACTTAGATATGTTCCTAGGGCTTCAAAAACAGTTGTACTTGCTTGTTGTCTACATAGGTATCAAAAATGTATTCATAATGATGTATCATTTTATTTACATAACTACTAGTTTGCCTCTATAAAACATTTCCAAAGAGGAAAATATAAAATTCTATGAATAAGATTAAGTAGTCCTTGGATAAAGTATCTTACGATGGGTTATCAGCCTTAAAATGGTCAAATACACTGTATTACTCAGCTTTTTTGCTGGGTAACAAAATAGCACAACCTCATTGGCTTAATACAATAGCTATTTATTTTGTTCATTATTTTCCAAGTAGACAATTCAGGCTGGACTTTGCTGGGTAGTTCTGTTCACAGGTAGACTCACCTGAGAAGCTGTGATAACCTTGGTTAGCTTGTGGGTCAGTGGAAAAAGCCTGGCCTCCCGGATATCTGGGGAACAATCGGTATTATCTGGAGAGTTGGGGGCAAATGCCTGTCATTCTGCAGAAGACCATCTGGATATACTTGCTTAGTGGTCTCCAAGCTCTAAGTACAGCAGTAAGCAAACCTGAATGCACAATCAGTTTTCAAGTCTTCGCATGAATTGTATTTGCTAATGTCCCATTTTCAAAGCAATCAGAAATCCAGTCCTAGGATCTGCAAGCCAGGGCTCTGCCAAGTGTGTGGCTACGGGGAGGTGTGAACAAACTAGAGCCGTACCTGGAATCCATCTACTGTATGCCTTGCTGGAAGCCCTGGTCCAGGGTAAGCTCACTCCGTCCTGCTTACCAAGAGTTAGGTCCATCACTTTCTTATTTCTCTTGAGCTGAGCTGTATTTTTGAAGGTTTCAATATCCTTTAGCCCAATCCTTAAAGTCATAATAAAGTAGGACCCCTTATGAAAATAAGGTATTCTAGTGACCTGGCTATAAAGTTTCAAAATATTCCCAATTTATTCATTTCAAATTTCCATTTCTTTCTTTATAGCTATCTATTCTAATTCCAGATTTATGCTAAAATGTCATGGAGTGTATTTGCAACACTCTAAAAATGTTATTAAAATGACCACCCTATTTGAAATTGCAATCCCAAACTCTATAATTCCTTTCCTCCTTAACTTTTCCTACATTCTTCCAGTAGTACTCATCACCCTTTAAAACTCTTTATAATTTATCTCATATTGTGTTTATTGCCTGTTTGGCTACATTGGAATGCATGGTACTTATGTATAACATGGGATGGAATTTGCCATCTTCTGATAGGTGCTTAGTGAATATTTTTAAAATAAATGGTATGGTTGAACTCTGCTGGAATGTTATACGCAAAACAGGGGACTCAACATGCACTCTGAAGTTTAATTTTGTTTGGATAGGATCACGCTTGGTGATTCAGGTTCCCATGCAGACAGGTCTTCCTCGGGGGACCTTGCTCGTTATTCTCTGCCCCAACAAATAACAAACAGGTGATTCTCAGTGTTTTAATGGACAAGGGAAATTCAGGGCATTTGCGTGTGTGTACGTGTGTGTGTATATATATCTGTGATATATATGAACATCTTTTCAGCATATATAAACATATATGTCATACATTGAATATGTATATATATACGCAAGGGTGGCCAAAAGAACGTTTACAGTTATAATACAAATAAATAATACAATGATTAATAAATAATAATGAAAGAATAAACTCAGTGTTTTGAGTACTCACAACTGTGAACCTCCTTCTGCCCACCCCTATATATATGTTTATATACACAAAACATATTTTAGGGGAAATTAACTCCTCTTTTATTGTTTTATAATTCACTTCTTGCTCCCATAAGGCCCCATTCATAAAACAGCACAGAAAATAATAATTAAATGCCTAACTGCTTGAAACTGAGATGAGATCCAATAGAGAGTCCTTGTGTTAAGGTTCTGAGATAAGAGCTCATATCCAGACATAAAACATAGCATGCTAATTGAATGTACAGATTCCAGGTCCTGATGGCTTTGGGTATAATCCCTGCTCCTCCACTTACAAGTGTGATCTGGGGCTAGTTTCCTTCTTTAAAAACATGTATTCCCCAAATTCATAGTGTTGTTGTGAAGACTGAATGAGCACTTACATTAAAGCAGTGTCCACATGTGTCCATAATGAAGGCTTGGAGGGCAAAGTGGACATTCCCTGTCCAGCCACACAGCCCCTTCCTTCGATCTGTGGTGCCTACCTCCCATGGTGCTAAAACCTTAAAGAACAGATACTCTTGATACAAGAGATGACACAGTAATGTTTAGGAACTGAAAGCAGTCAAGTTGACTGGAACCTATGCAAACATGTGTATGAGTTTGGAACTGGAGGATAGGTAGACAGGAAGGCTTGAAAGAGTCAAGACTGATGAGTCTACAGAAATAACATATAACATAGAAAATCATTCGAGTGACTTCTGGTCAAGACGGAGGCGTGGGTAGATACATTTTGCCTACAAGATAAAATGCTTCCTGGATAAGGTAAAGTTAAAGAAGTTCATCATCACCAAGGCCTTATTATATGAAATGTTGAAGTGACTTATCTAAGAAAAAGAAGAAGATCAAAACTATGAACAGTAAAATGACAAACTCACAACTATCAACAACTGAACCTAGAAAAAACTCCCACAAAAACAAACTAAGCAAACAACTAGAACAGGAACAGAATCACAGAAATGAAGATCACATAGAGGGTTATTGCTGGGGAAGGGGAGAGTGGAGAATGGGGGGAAAGGTACAGGGAATAAGAAGTATAAATGATAGGTACAAAATAGACAGGGGGAGGTTAAGAATAGCATAGGAAATGGAGAAGCCAAAAAACTTATATGTACGACCCATGGACATGAACTAAGAGCAGGGGTAGGAATGTTGGTGGGTGAGGGGGTGCAGGGTGGAGGGGAGTAAAGAGGAGGAAAAAATGCGACAACTCTAATAGCATAATTGATAAAATATACTTTAAAAAGTCATTTGAATTTCATAAATGTTGACTTGTTTTTCACATCAACTACTATAAAAGTGCACAATTTAGAAAAAGGAGTTCAATGGATTTACATATTTGTGTGTGTGTGTGTGTGTGTGTGTGTGTGTGTGTGTGTATACTTCAGTAACACAGGCTGGTTTTGAAAGAATATTATCCTTCAGAGGGGGAAAAAAAAAAAGGCTTATTAAGGCCAATCACAAAAAACTACTTTGAGTTCAGAGTGGTACCAAACATGACTCGGTTTTTCCTCTCAAGAAGACTGTCTGCCCATAGAATCCACCATGAATAAGTGTGAGAAGTCTTGAAACACTTAAGCTAAAAATCCATTATTGAAGCTATTATAATCAAATGTTTTCAATTCATATGTTGCTTGAATTTTCAAATGATATTTGTTTTAACAGAGATTGATTTTAACAAAAGTATTATGTGACTTGAAAGGTGACAGTTTTCGTTTCTTAAAGACTTAAATTGAATAGCAAGTTTGTTGAAGGAAAACATTGGCAAAATTGAATTAACTATAAAAAAAGGCAAACCTCCTAAAATTAATATTATGGATACACAGACAGTAAGAAACAAGCAAATGCCAGTGGTTATTAGACATATACAAATTATGATGGATAATTATGCTGAATTTACTAATTCAAAGCATATTCAATTTCCTATTCCTTATTTGTTTCCACTTCTGGATAGAAACAATAAAGGAAATCACAAGTATAAGCTAACTTTATTTTGCCAGTGATGTTTGGCAAACAATTGCTTTAGTGATTATTATGGCTTATCAACTTAATTAGATGTCAGAACAATGAACCCTTGGTGAATGAGGTAAATTGCAACTATGCAAGCCTGACTGTTTACCCAAGGATAAGAGACAGTGAGTCTCGGTGCTCATGGTTTTAGCTTTCTTTGCTTTAAGAATACCATCAGATGGCTTGTCTCCCTCTGTTTAAAATCCAAAGTTCTGCAGTGCCTGCAAATGGTAAATGACATTGAACCTTTTTACAGAATTGGCTCTGAATTATTGGGTGTCTAACCCAAGCCCATTTGGAACTTTCCCTTATAGAGCCCCTCAGGGCTAAGTGCTACCTACCCAGATATTTGCCAGCATGATTAAACTGGGTTGTACAGAGAAGTTAGAGTTTAGAAATATAACGGATGGACTCCAGCTACAACCTACCTGGCCCAAGCACACAGTTCCAGGCGGCACCAGGGACAATAAGTCAGGCTGATTAATGGGTGTGAGCCGCTGAGAAGTGGTGGCAGTTCAAAGACAATAAATCTTACGTTATAGCCAAGATCTGACCAGCTCTTTTGAAGAAGACAGGGAGGTGAACGTGTGGCACAGCAACCACAACTGTGAGAAAATGTTACTATCTGGACGTGTCTGGACAGAAACATTGAACACGTCTGTGTATACAAGGTACAAGTGTAGAAAATACCCAAGACTCCTAAAAGAAATAGGCGAAAACATTGAACCGGAACATGGAAAACAGCAACTATTCATTTTAGGACGGGTACGTGAGTTATCTTAAGTAAATATATTTTCAAATTTTAAATATATATTTAAAAATATGGAAATGCCAAAGATGAATATAGGGAGTCAACAACAACAACAATAAAAATAGTATCAATTAGAGTCCAAAGAGCAGAATATTCTTTGAGAAACTAAAAATAAAACAGAGTATTTTTTCAAAATGGTATTTCTATTTAAAAATGTCAAATATGGGTTATGTCCTGAAAGGAAATGAGTTAAACCTCTTTCAATCTTGAAGCAGGGAAATTTTTACAAAGATGAGAATCTGTTTTAAGAAATGGCATATCTAATGTTCAATTACACACACAAAGGCATGTTCACACACACACCCTTCTCCTAATTGCTTGTGTGTTATTATTTGACGTCTCTGAATGTTGTGATGATGATGATGACTCATTTGGGAAAAGATCATCTTCAATTTCATTACATTCTGAACTGGGATTTATAGATGCCACTTAACATGGTACATATTAAAATCAGAAGATGAAAACTTTTAGTGGAATGTGATCTAGTTCATAGGCCAGAACCCAATATTTAGCATGAAGCTGGAATCCTTCGAGATTATATATAAGAATGGGTGGAATAGGGATATTGGAAAACAAAAACAGGAAGCCCTGGTTTCTACCAAGGCTCTAGCCCTCTCTCTTCCTTCCTGGACATGATGATGTATCATGTGGTTATTTGCAGATGTACATGAGAGATTTGTGGGGTCTCCCCTCAGATATGGAGAGTAAATAGGAAAAATAAATGAGCTAATACTTTTTTAAAATCTAATTTTTTTTCCTTCTTAAAAGCCAGAAGAGCTGAAGAGTTTCTAAATGGGGCTCGAGCAGCTCTGAAGTCTTTTTTCTGTGTCCTAAGGAAGTTTTCCCCTAGTAAATGTATGAAAGTGGTACTGAATTACAGAATATAAAGCCCAAAATACCCTGGCAAACTTTAACATCTGCATGATGATAAAACAGTCACTATTTATGGAGTGTGTCTTATTTACAAGGAAATTTAAAGACATTTTCTCATTTCAACAGCACTTGGAGACAGGATCTTCCTCCTACAGATAAAGAAGTAAAGTGAGTTTTCTACTTTCCCAAGATTATACAGCTGGTGAGAGGTGGGCCCTCTTTAAGCCTAAAGCAATCTGATTTCAAAAAATACGCTCTTTCTACAACATACCACACTATCTCCCAAGATTTCCTCTAGAGAGGGATGCTATGGTAGGAGAATTATGTTGTAGGAAGCAACATTTGCAACTCAAATTCCAACAGAACTTGGAATTAATATTTTAAAATCAAGCCATAGAAAAATTATGTCAGTTCTTCCAGACCTACCATTCCTTTTCCCCTTTGAAATGATTAGGAGACAGAGGGACAGTCAAACAAAGAAATGAAAATATCTCTTTGTTAGACTCCATGAAGTTAGGGTGTGAAGGCTGCAAGGCTCATTCTAAAGAGCAGAGACCCGGATTCAGACTCAGGAAGGTGCCAGGGTGATGTCCAGAATGGACTGATCCCTGTAGACAGCAGATTAAAGGCTACTCAGGGAGGGAGGACTTGGGATCAATGCCATTTACATTTGAATAACCCACACTGGACAAAATGAGCACAAATGGAGGAAAAAGGAAAGCATATTTGAGGTTAATAACCTTGACTTGGGATGTCTCCAAAAGGAGAAGCTGAGTGTTTGGAATGAAGATGACCACAGGAAGGATCGGGCTGGTGGCTAACGTTTGACAAACCTGTGTTTATAGAATTGGATTTCATTAAAGAAATGTGATAAAACAAGATAGTGAAACAAATGTTTCAGGAGAAAAGGACAAGCCAGACATGGGTACATCTCAAAACCCTAATGAAGCCAAAATACTGGGTTTTTTAGGTTAGGAGAAAAGCGTATAAGGTAACTGAACTCTGTCAGTTTGTAACTTTTTTTTCTTTGAGGTTATCTGTTCTACAATGTATCATTGGCAAAATCTCATATCAACCACTGGAAATATACATGTTACTTCTGTATCGGGGGAGGAGGAACAATATCATCTAATTAAATACAGTGAGATAAAAAAATTAAACTCAGAAAAATACTATAAACCACATATATGTGTTCTTACACCACTAAGAGCCAAAGCAATAAAAGTTGCAGAATATCTTAAAAAGAATTATTATCTAAACTGCATATAAAAAAGATTTATAAGACATAGGTAAACCTGCACTCGAGAAATTTCACAGCCTTAAATATTCATATTAACAAAAACAAGAAAATAGTATGTTTAAAATATCAACAAAACATAGGAGAATTTTTTTAGAAATAAGAAAAATTAAAGAACTTACTAAAAATAAGATGGCATTACTTTTTAAAAATATTCACAGGCTGTTTCTTTGGGGAAAAATTAATAAAATAATAAATGTTTTAACTAACTTATTCAAACAATCAGAAAAACAGAGAAAATATGTAAATGCACAAAGTAAAAAATAAGTGAAAGGGAATATGTGAGCAGAGAAATCTGGACCAGACCAGATGTAGACTAATTTCCTGCAAGACGCTGAGAGGCTTTCACGATTCCAGGAGATGGAGGGACTGCACCCGAGAAAGGGATGGGTCACGTCTGCTGGACTACATAGTCTCAGAGGACTCTTGGAGTTCAAGGACATGCAAATATCCCTATCCCATATCAGCAAGTTCCCAGGTGTCATAGCATCGCAAGCCAAGGGAGCCAAGAAACACCTGGTGCCACCGGAAGCTGAGAGAGGCAAGGGAGGGTTCTCTCTTGGAGGGAGGTGGCCCTGCCAATACTCTGGTCAGACCTTTGGGAGAGAATAGACTTCTGTTGCCTTAGGCAGCCTAGCGTGAGGGAGTTAGTTATGGCAGCCCTAGGAAACAAACACACTTTCATTTCCTTGGACCGCCTCCTAGTTCTGCTAAGCAGATGCACTACAGACGCCTTGTGCTGGGTCTTTGTTGGGTAGCTGTCTTGTGCACTGTAGGATGTGTAGCAGTATCCTTGGCCTCTACCCACTGAATGCCCGTAGCAAGCACCCCCTCCCCAAGTTTTGCCAACCAAAAATTTGTCCAGATGTTGTTAAATGTCCCCTGGGTGGCAAAATAGCCCCTGGTTAATCATCACTGTGCTAAGCTAATGATGTGTAAATTTTTAGGCAAATGGACCAATTCGAGACCAAAAAAAAAAAAAAAAGTTATTGCCTAAAACTATAAATTAAAAAAAAAAGAGTACTTTATTAAACACTATTTTGAAAGAATATAACATTACAAATACATATTCTTAAAGCTTAGAATGCCAAATTACTTGTGAGTTCAAGAACATCAATGAGAAAGAATTAGAAAATGAACATATGGGCATATTTGAAAAGAAGCAACATGTAGATAGCATTCATTTGCTTATTTATCTGTTCAACAAATATTTATTCAGAGTCACATAAGTGCCAGGACAGCTTCCTCTCCATATGACAAACAGACAAGGTCCTTGCCCTCAGGAAGCTGATGTAATTTTGTTTTATCATCCAAATAAACCACAGGTCGTAACTTCCCAAGCAACCCTGGAGCCATAACTGTTTCTGGGACTTCTGGTAGGGGAAGGATTTTCCTGCTGGAGGCAGTCTCAGGCCCCTTGGATCACCCCAGTACTTGAACTTCAAAGAGAGGTCCACAGGGAAAAAGGCAATGTTAACTCTCTACTCCCTGTCCCAAGCTGCAGGTTACTAGGGTGTGCGAAACTGCTGGGTGCCACTGGCTCCCAGGAGCTCCTACTCCTTGTGATTGTTTTAGCAGACAAGTTTAAGCTTTCCTATGCCCACAGATTATATAACTAATGAAATCTAACCCTTAAGGGTTATTGAAGCCATTAAGCAATAAACTATACATTATCGATTAATTTTCTACACATACTTTCACTCAAATGAACATTTTAAAGTAGGGCCTAAACATACAGCAATGCAATACAACACCTAAAACCGAACCCTGCAATCAACAATTTAAAAATTGACTTAAATCTCTTATCAACAAATGATTATTTTATTTGTTTCCTATACATGTTGTTGGAAAGTCTAAATAGCATATCAATTATGTCATGGACACACTTGTCTTATATAGGAACAAAATTTGTAAATATTAGGTAACATAAGTAATTCAGTTATTTAGATCCATCGGCATATTTGGACAAGAAAACCATACTAGAGAATGCTTTAAGTTTCAGCTTCTTAGTCAATGGTACAGTCACTGACTGCATTTTTAAAATTTAATATGCTATCGGTCAACTTTGACTACTGGCTTGGCACGAAAAATTTTAAATGTACATATTTTTGACCCAGGAAAATGGTGATAGTTTTTGTATATGGAAGATACAGATATAGTGTGTGCCCACATTCTACTTACTGTTATAAATCTCTACAAAGTGCTAGTAATATTTTCAGGATATCATGAAGAAAATACTAGATGAATTTAAGATGTCACTGCTATTACAATGTAGGCGCATGAAATTGGCAATCAACTCCCAAGGTCTGCGAATGATAAGAGACTCCACGCTAAGAGGCGATTCTGCTTGCAGACTGTCACACTCCTACCCGGGTCTTGGCTTATTGTGCTGTGTTTAGTGCCAGTCTTTTTCTGTGGAGGGGAAGGGTGTGATTAAAGAGCTCTTGCTTCCATATTAGAAACTGGCCCTGACCACTGCAGAGCACGTTGAAGTATTTTATAAATAATTTATGAACCTCAGAGGCCTGGCTTTGGAAGATATTCACCTTTTCTCCGTCTGCGCACCACACCTCATTCATCAAAACTGAGACCAGCACATGCAGTTCTGCTTCAAGACGAGTAAAACTAGCTATAAAATAGAAAAACAAGTCTACCAGCAGAGCTCTGCTGTGGCCCAAGGACCACCTGCAGAAATTCTGCAGGTGATCTGTTTTGACCATGAATCTTGACCTACTATATCATAGAAAAGAAAGGCTGAAATGCTTTTTTATAAATGATAAGTAACACCATAAAAGGAAAAATCGAAGCTGCTTTTAGATGTTGGCAAAACTGCCTAAGAACTTTAATTATGGCAATGTAGCCCCAATGACTACATCCAAAACTAACTTTTCAGAATGCTCTGTTTAACTTACGTGTTGCATAAGAGTTGGCGGTGAAATCCCTCTTACAGCAAGTTGTCTCCAAGGAAAATGCTGCTGCAACATACATTGAATTTGCTTTCTAAACTACACAGAATTTAAAAGCATTTTGCCACAAGATATATTTATTGAGCAGAGACAAAACTTTTTGACAGAATGCAGATGGCAAACAGGAACTGTTTGTTTATATTGTATTCACAAACAGCCCAAGTTTCTCATTTATATCATTTTGTTATTCATATAAAAAGCTGAGTGATAACATGGTTAACACTTTTCTAGAGTTTTAAGTGCATGCTCTTAAGTTATGAGCTATCCCTGACATTTATTAGACCTTCTTAGTCTTTAAAGTAATAAATAATACCTTTAATTTCATCCATGTTTTCTGCCCAAGGATACTGTAATATTTATTAGAAATTCAAAATTTATTTTTTCCTGAAGAATTATTTCAGAGTAAGGCTCATATAATAAAATTATAAATTCCTTAACATATATACTAATAATGCTTTATATTTATCAAAACACACTTTAGAAATTTCTAAAAGTAAGTTAAGAAATGTGAGGTATTTATTATTTTTTTCCAAAGCCAGATCAACTTTCTTATTACAAGGGAGTCAGAGTCGTGTCTATTGATGTATTTGCTTCTTAAGCGTGCAAACCTTTTTTGAGTGAGAATTGCAGGCTAAGTAAAACTGAGTAAGATAAAATTCCTATCTTGGGGCTAGTCACCATTGTTTTAAGGAACAAATTATAAATTATAGTACAACGAAAGAAGATGACAGAATGATGAAAGTATGGTCAAAGTTCTACCCTGTATGGAGTGACTGATTCTGACTAAAGTTTAGAAAAAGCATAAGTAAAAAATACATCATTTGAGGTAGGTCTTAACAAATAAGTCAGATTTCACACACAGAGAAGTCGGGGATAGATCAGGAGATAGTATAGAGTTATAAATAATAAGGTACGTTCTAGTGACTACAAATACATAATTCAAATTAATGTATGGTATAAAGTGTCGCACATGCATTTTTTGAATGAGAGCTTCTTCTCACTCTGAGCCATCTCGGCCATCTTTACTCTGGACTTAAAATACTGGAGAACAAACACTCAGCTACAGCCGCAAGCTTAGCTGGTGGAAATTGAGTTGTAAATATTGCAACTCCCTGGAGGCTTGGATAGGATTTCCCAGGTGCATATTTGACCCTGGTTTCTAGAGCTCCTCGGGAAGATTAAACTCCAGTTGTCAATAGTGACCAGTAGCTTGAAAATGAAGCCTTTTTGGCCTTTGTTTTCTTCCCTGTCTCACTTTTTCATTCTCTTGGGCTCACCGATAAAATAAACCACTTGCACTTGAATGGTAGTTTTGGTCTGGGTCCCAAATTGAAATGCACATTGGGATAAAAAGTACATGAAATAAAGTGAAATTACATGAGCAAGAAACAAACTTTATTTTTAGTAATCCACTATGAAACTATGAGGTCATTTGTTCCTAAAGAGTAACGGCCTGTACTGCCTAAAATACATTAGAAAAAAGAAGTCATCCATAAAATTAAAATAAAAATATATTATGTATAAATAACAAAGAAGGCCACTAGAAAAGAGGCTTTTGCATTTCAGAAGGACAATGTATTCACCAAGGAGCACAGCTTGGGCCAAAACAGGGAGATTTGGGAAAGAAAGAAAAACAATACAGTTTATATAACAAAAAACAACAAATTTGGGAAGACTGTGGGTAAATTAAAAGGAAACAAATCTATATAAAGATGGGTTTAATTTCTTAACCCCAAATCGGATTACCTGCTATTCTTCTGGTCACTCAAACAAAATTTGCACAAGTTTATTTCTCCATCCCTTCACCCCACCTCTCAGATCCGTTCCCCACCCTCATCCAGTGGGCAGGCCTTATCAATTCAACCTCCTAAATAGTTCTCAAATATGCCTCTTCCTTTTCATGTCTGGCTGTTTAGAATCGGATCCTCACTTTCTCTTGCTTGGTCCGTTGCAATACCTTAGTTATTAGTCTTCCTTTCATCAGCCCTGTTTGCCTCAGCTCTACCCTCCACACTGCAGACAGAGCGAGTGATTGAGAAGGGAAATCTGATTACCTCATTCCCCCCTTTAGAACCCATAAACAACTTAAATATCCTTCAGGACAGTGAAGAGACAATTGGGATGTAGAAAAATATCTCAGAAACTTAATGTATTTTTATGCAGTCCTACAAAAGGAAATTACTAATATTCAATACATAGAGAGACAATAGAATATGTACCAAATTTATAAATGCATGTGGATATATTAGGGCTGACTTTTCAAGAAAGTTTTACTAAAATGGATGCATAATCAAAAATGTCTGGAGGCAACTATAATCAAGGATCAATCTGAGCTGGTGGTGTTTTAGGTGAAGTAACTCTAACAGATTTTTGAATAGAGACTAAAAGCCTTCGGAAGAAAGGATGGGATCAGTCAAAGTCATGTTGAAAGTAGATTATTATTGGTTCAAGTACTCAGGAAAACATGTCCAAAAGGCAACTTGAAGTGATAGGCTAGATCACAGAGTTGAGGTCTTGCTGGCCATTATGATATAGGTGCTGTGTGCATAGCTGTAAGTAACAGAAGCGAGAAAGATTAAAAAAAAATTGCCCTAGACTCCTAGATTACATATGCAAGAGCCCGGATCGCAGTCTAGTCCATCAGGTTCCAGAAGCCATTTTCTAAGTCACCAGTTTAGGATGAGGATAGAGTGCATGACAGTGGTTTCAGAAGACAAGATGCTGCAAGCCAGGCCGGATGTGGCTCCTCTGGGACTCGATGGTGAGAGAGGGGAGGCAGTGAGGACTATTTATCACGAAGTTGGTGGTGAGTCGGAAAAGAAAGACAGTCATAACAGCGGTAGGACACGGAGGCCTGACTAAGTTTAAAAACAAAGAGAAAGCAGCCAGTAAGGGGGCAAAAGAGATAAGGTGTGAAAGAGGGGGGAGGCAATTAATTAGACAAGTTTCCTAAAGGGGTGAAAGAGGAAGGACTGGAAGTCACAGATGGAAGAACTACTCTTGAAATATATTAAAAACTGTTCTTCTAAGATGGGTAAAAAACATTGTCAAAGTAAGTAAACATTTCATAGTGGAAAGAAAATAAATTTAAAGAATGTATAGGGGTTACTCTTTGCGACCCGCAGTGATGAATGGAGGTATGGATAGATAGGCAGACAGATAAATGAAGATGATAGAGATGCAGACTAGATACAGATACAGATACAGATAGATACAGTTTAATGGCAAAGCAATCAAGTCATAAGCTACAATAAGAACCAAGAAATTCAAATTACTATGTCAGAGCTTAATTGTAGAAAATGGTATGACATTTATACCAAGTTGTTAAGATGGTTCGGTTACATAGTTTAATTCTGCCTATTCAAACTTCATATTTATAGTCTCTTAACACCTTATTATAAAGCTATTTCTTTTTCAATCAAATTTAGTTCCTTTCTAAGTTAAAAGGCACCTAACAACTAATTACGACAATATATGCATTCATTTCTTTTGATACAATTACTTGTTTTTGTTTTCCTGTCATTTGTTGTTTTTTTCTTACCACACAGCTTAGGGCCCTGGAAATGTTCATCCATCTTAGGTAATGGAATTTTAAACCAAATTTCCATTGGCACAATTTAATCATATAATTTTGCCCTAAAATATCCAGTTGAATGAAGGGACATTTTGTTTCCTTACTTTTTAATGAATGTATTTTTCTTTCATGCTACCTTTCTCTTTATTTCATAAAAGGATTATTCAAAAGCACTTTAAAATTCACCAAGTGAACACATCACGTAGGCCCAGGCACAATAAAAGCCCCTCCTCTCCTGTGTACTTGTGTGTCTACTTTGCAATGTGAGTATTATGCGTCCCCTGCATGAGGTCGGCTCCCTTTCTCTTTCTAAAATGATATTATTTTCTACTTGGTCTACTCTGTACTATAAAAATTCCAAACACAAAAGTGATGCCATGAAAAGTGTTCCCCCAGTTAAAGCAAAGACATTGAAAATAAAATACCCTTTCGTTCTTGATTTGCCCTCTTGTGTGAATGATGGTTACAGAAGTATTAGAAAAAATTCTACACTTAGTACCACAATGAAATGAAAATGACTCTCTTTATAGAAGAAAGACAGACTTGCTCTGTAATTTTTTTTTCATTTTGATCGTCACTGGCACCATTAAATTGATAGTTAGGCTGTTGTTTAAAAATAAGGTAGTCAAACTCTTTGTCCGTAACCAGTGGTCAAAGCCCATTAAAAGACCAGGACAAACAGGACATTTTATATTGCGAAATGGCCATTTGTAGTGTGTTTTACCACACGACAATATAAGAGCAGATATTTGCAAGCATTGGCCACAAAGAGTTGCATTGCAGAGACAGTTGCCCTTCGGCCGCATGCAGCTGCATCCGTCCCACCCCTTCCCGGGAGGGGCCTGTGCAGCGTCACCGACCTCATGGTTGCTACCTTAGAACCCGCAGGTCCAGAAAAGTGCTGCCCCAGAAATGCCCCGTGCATTCGCAATACCAGACAAATGGGGAGATTAGGACTTGAGAGCCAGCACTGGGTCTCAGACAGCGCCAAGCTGCCGCGAATAGAATGCAGGCCAAAATGCAAAGGGCAAGGCAAGAACGCAAGCCGGGCAGACTCAGGATCGTGGTGAACTGAGAGAGAGGGCAGTGAGCACTAGAGATAGGAAACTGAGACCTGGAAGGGGTCGAAGGAAGCCCTGGCCTCATGAGCAAGCTCTAGGGGAGGTTTCTTCCTGGTCGCTCTCAGGGCCCGCTCTGTGGACCCGAGCCCCCACCTGAGAAAAACAGTTGCACGCTGACCGCAGAACAAAACCAGAAGGATCATAACCTTTCGCATCAGACAATAAAAGTGAAGCCTCTGTGCAAGTCTCTCGGACTTCGATCTTTTTCCTTTCATCAGATTTAGACGAGCCGAACAGCGGTGTCATGAAATGCAGGGCAGAAGGACAAGACGAATGTGGCGAAGAGCTCACTGACACCGCAACGATCTTTCGAGTGAAAGAGATTGTTTCTTTCCCTGAATGCTTGGGGAAAGATATCTGAGACAATGTGTGTGTTTACTAGGTGGGTGTTTGCTACAGTCATTGAATATGAAGAATTTGAAATGGGTCACCTTACAATGTACGGGAGTAGTTTAAACGATTGGCTGAGGGCTATGGAGTCCTCATTTCCTGGGCATTTCTGAAAAGGAAAGAAATAGAGTGGAACATGTGGCAAATTGGTAACCAGTGGGAGAAAATGTAAAGAGACAGGGGCTATATTTTGTGGTAATTACTCTCTAGAGGATAAAAAGAGAATGTGCAGAAAACATCTTTGATTTTGCTTTATTGTTATGATTAATCATCTCTCTCTCCTCCTTACTTTCCAGGGGTCCAGTACCGTATAGCTGCAGTCTTTACTGTACTACCGTATCTCTACTATTCTCTCTCTGTCTTTCTGTTAATATATTATAAATAGCTTTTTAGAATAATTTTTTCTTTCCACATTACATCTGGGGGGGATTTTTCTTTTTGTAGGACATACTTAATACAATGTTCAGAGTTATCTGGAAGTCAGAACAGTGACCAAGAGACCATCCATGTGGAGACACAAGGCCAGAAAATGGTAAGAGAAACATGGCTACATCAGGTGGGAGGTAGGTGTTATTTCAGAATTCTAGATCTGGCCATCAGAGTGAAATAAGCATCGTTCATTCATCAGGTCAATATGTGGGTGAGCATATTTCGCCAATTCCACATAGTGAACTGGCATCTCCAAATTTTCTCCTTCCCTCTTTCTTCTCCCATACAACATTTACAAACTTAATGTGTCTGTACTTTGCCAAGATGCCTACATTTTAAGTCCAAATGACAGCAGAAGCACTGCTAATTTTCTAGTGAGTTCTGTTTATTAGAAATGATGTCTAATTTCCATTCATCCATTCATTCATAAAATACTTAACTGAATGCCAACGACGTTAAAGAAAACTGTTGTAGAAATTGAGAACAAAGCAATGAACAAAGCCAACAAACTAGGCCAACAGGGTTAGGCTCATATGACATCTAGTTAAAAATCCCAACTAGCATTAACTTCTGTAATATTTCCTTCAACTTCTGATCGTACCTGAATGTAGGTTGCCCCCAGGGGTATGTTGCAGAACTGCCTGTGATAGGCTGTAAGATCACACTGCTCCCCTGCATCATCCATGTCGTGAACCCTGGAACCTGTGACTATTACCTCATACAGTGTAACATGGACTCGGTTTCATTTTTAAATGTTTGCTGTCAGGTTTAAACCTCACCCCTCATTCTTTTTCTTGTGCCCACATCTGGAAAAGCTGGTAATTACCTGGATGCTCCTCCTAGGGTCCTCATGAACAAGCCAAACCAAACCACCCCCCTCTTGCACACAGCAACCTTCACCCCCACCCCCACCCTCAAACTCGACACAGGCTCAGTCTGGTCTCCTTTCCTTGTTTCTAGCCACTTCACACCTGATCTGCCCACACTTCAATTCTGTAAGCAGTAAACATTTTCTTACCTTCTTCGTTTGTGTATGGTGTCATCAGTTCTCGAAACTCAAGCCAAACTTTAGGTGGGTGTCCATCTGCCTTTGAAGATGACTATAACCTGGAGGAGTGGGGTCGAAGATTTTGTGAGTGTTATGTTAACGATTTTGAGATGGGGAGATTATCTGGATTATCCAGATGGGCCCTAAATGCAATCATATATGACCTTTTAAGAGGGAGACAGGAGGAGATTTTACCACACACAGAAGAGAATACAAAGATGGCACAAGGTGAGATTTGAAGGCTTTAAAGTTCAGAGTGATGTGGCCACAAGCCAAGGAATGCTGGGTGTCACCAGATAATGAAAGAGGCAAGAAACGGATTCTCCCCTGAGCCCCTGAAGAGAGGATGTCCCTATAGACACCTTGATTTTGAGCCAGTGATACTGATTTGACTTCTGGCCTGCAGGGTTGTGAGCAGACAAATCTCTGTTGTTTGAAGCCACCAGGTTTGTGATCATTTGCTACAATAGTCCTAGGAAACCAGTGCACTCTCAGTCGATGGCTGTTTTCCCCTCTCATACTCTGTGTACTACTGGGCACCTGAAGACCATTTTCTCTGGTTCTTGCCTAAAAGTCCCAATTCCTTCAAGGCTGATGACATGAGACTAGACTTTCTGTCTTGCTTCTTAGTTATTTACCATCCTCTTCTTTAATACTTGGTGATTTCTCTATCCATACAGATCATCTTACCAATATCCAGGACTCTCAACAATATTACTACATATATTTATTCAGTTTACTGTACTTCCCTCAGATGGCTTTACCCCCTCAACTCCAATAACCCAGCCCTCCGCTTTATCCCCATGGGCGTATCCTAGACTTTTTTGTGTTCTCCAAACTCATTCCAGCTCCTCCATCATCTTATGATGAAGAACATCACTCCATGAAGACTACCCTCTTGCTGTCTATCTCACTTTTTTGACCCCCCCATTCCAACTATTTTGAACCCACAAAACCATATTTCATTTTTGCTACTTTTCATGTTCTTAATTCTTTTACAATCCAGCTTAAACCCCACATCCATTATTGTAATTACTCCCTTACATTTATTCTCAATCCCCTTGCCCTTTTCCTGTGTTATATCTGCCTAGCAAAACCACAACAATTATTAAAAACAACCTATTCCAAGTCCTTGTCAATGCCTGAGAAAATGGAAATGAACAGAGAAAAACACTAAACATGCTGACTGGTCTCCCATTAAACACAAGGAAATAAACTTTAAGTGGGCACTGAGGACTGTTCAACAATATTACTACATTTATTTATTCAATTTACTGTTCTGCCCTCTTAAACGACTTTCATAACTTCCCCTCTCAAACTTCCAACATGCCTGCTCGACAGCTCTTTCCCTGATAGTGACCTTGATCCTTATTTCACTGAGAAACTTTCAAGTAATCAGAAGAGAACTTCAACAAGTTTCCACTACCAAAGGAACCAGTTTAAATGCATCTGACCTGTATAATATGCTTAAAATACATAAACCGCCCAGTCTTACGTTCTGGATCTCATTCCCTTTCATCTATTCAAGATGTTTGCTCAGGCAGCTCTCCCCTTTCTGTCCCGGACCATAAATTTTGCTCTCTCTAATAAATGATTCCTATAAGCATCTAAACATGTTGTAATATCACCCATCTTAAAGCAAAAACCTCTCCCTTGGCAGTACAACCACAATTCCCCATTTCTTGTTCAATCAGATTTCCTCAAGATAGTTTTATGCTCATGGCCTCCACTTCTTTCTTATCATTCTCTCTTTTATTCTCACCAATAAAGTTTTTACCCACCATTTCACTGAAACCACTTTTGCCAATGTCACTGCTGAACTCCACGCTGTTAAATTCGATGATTCATTTGAGGTCATCAACCTTTTAAACTCTCATCAGTATTCTAAACAACAGACCATTCCTTCCTTCTTCAAGTCCTCTCTTACCCGTATAATCCTAGATAGGTATTTCTCAAGTCTGCCCCCTCCTTTTCATCTGCATGGTTTAACCTCTGAGTCAGATCCTCGATTTTAATATAAACCACTTATTCCTTCAGTCTGGCTATGCCTAATGTACTACTAAATCCTTTTTTCTTATTCTATTCACAGATGTTATAAAGTACCTTGGACTCATGAATTATCCTGTTTTCTTCTCCAACTGTACTCACTTCCTAGATAACCTTTATATCCTATAAACCATTTATCCACCTGTGCTCTTAAATTAATAACCACAGCTCCACATTCACCTACTGAAATGTATCCAACTGCCTGTCACAACTTATCCACTTGGATGCATAACAATCATCTCAGATTTAATGTGTCGAAGAGTTTGCTTTCCCCAACCTCTTGCTCATTCCCTGACTTTGAAACCCATGTTTGCTAAATCTTTTCCACTTCAGGAATTGTCATAACCATTCATCTGGCATCTCAAGCCAAAATTTCTCAAACCTCCCATCCTATCCTTCAGTAAATACTGTTCTTTCTTTCCTCAAAATATAATAGAACGCTAACCAAATTTCACCACATCCGCTACTACTACCCTAGTCCAAGGCATCCACACTGCGGTGGGCTCGGAAGTCTGCCAATTAGGTATCTTTTCAAGAAGCTCAGTGACTGACAGCCTACAGCTGCCACATTTGTGTTGGGACGAAGCCACTGTTCCCCCTGGCTCTTCTACTGACTGACTCAGTAGCCAGGGAAAGGGAACTAGAGCAGCGTAATTCCTGCTCACAGGGCATTCTTCTAAGAGCACCTCGTACGAGGGGCCTCTCACTGTGGCTGTGGTGGCCAATGTCCTCTCAGACCCATGCTACAGCCAGAGGACGCCAGACCCCCGTCAACATTCACAGGTATCATATTAGCATTGTGGCCTGAAGGCTCTCCCTACCCCTTCATCTTCAGTTATTTAGATAGGTATTGCAACATCTAATATTGCTTGGCATTTGCTTCTCAGAAGGCCAAGGTGGACACAGATATGTTTCATGGCCACCCGACACTACTATTCCTTCCTGTTCCTACACTTGATCCCTATAGTAGCAAGAGGGATCTTTTAAAGCACTATGCTGCTCTTTGGTTTAAAGCTCTCCAGTGGTCTCCCATTGCTCTTAGAACCAAATCTAACCATGGACCTATAATTTAAAGATCTGGCCTCTGGCTCTTTCTCCAAATTTCCTTGCTCCTTTGTCCCTGCTATATTGTTCTTTTTGCTGTTGCTTGAACTCAATGGGCAGGGACCCACCTCCGAGTCTTTCCCCACCTTCTTTTATGTAGACATCTACAACATCCCCTGGATGTCCACATGGGCTATCTTTACTTCATTCGAGCTTCTGTTCCTGGTTCTGCTCAGGAAAGTCTTCCCTGACCCTAACTCTACTTAAAACAGGAAGTATTTTCTACAAATATCACTTCAAATATAGTTTAAATGCATACTTAAATGTCAAAATTAGCAAGTAATTTTTCAATCAAAGAATCCTCAAATAAATCCTAAATAAATGTCAAATAGGAGGCAAAATAAAATTACAGGTCTTTTGGTAGCAGAAATGTTAGAGATTAACCCTACCTGGGAAATATTTTCCTCTGAGATTGAAGGTATACTTTCCTTTTCTTTGAAAGATGAGGCATTGACTATTATTTCCACTAATTTGTCAGTTATTTGTAAAATAAAATACATGCATCATGCAAATGGACATAGGTGAACTGTGACAAGTTGTGTTTGTTTTATGTTCTGAGTATATTTGCTATAGTTTAAATTTTAATAGCCTGTATGGTAGCTCTTTGAGAGTATTAGAAAGCAATGATTCTTAGAAGAGTGCATATTATAAAGATAGATTTGATAAACTGTTGATTGTTTGGGTGGCTAACCTAGAAGGACTCCTGTGTAAAGCTGATTTAAAAGTATTTGTTAAAAGTGGTCAAAATATGATTTATTTCTAAGTGTCTTCTGTTATATTAATCTAATATTCATTATTTTAAATTTTAAAATCATATTATAAAAGACTTTACTTGACATATATTATTAAGAGTCAAATTTCAATAGGCAGATTACCAAGAAAATATCCTAAAGCCCTGAATAGTCCTAAACATGAATCATCTTATAACCTAATATGTACACAGTAAATTTAAACATATGGAAAACACATGAATAAGACATGAAGTGATGCTTTAACTTAGTCCTCTTTTTATTTGAGCAAATTTAGATTTTGAGCTATTGTTTATTTTGAAATAAACTTTTTTTCTGAAAATTAATGTAATTTTAAAACTGAGAAAACTTTAGAGAGCATGTGATCAAATGACCCCATTTTATTTTTTTAATTTTTAAAAAATCATTGTTCAAGTACAGTTGCCTCCATTTTCCCACCACCACTTCCCCCTGCCCCACCCTCAATCCTTCCCTTTTTGGCTTTGTCTATGGGTCTTTTATGCATGTTCCTTGATGACCCTTTCCCTTCTTTTCCTCTGATATCCCCCTCCCCCCCTTCTGGTTACTGTCAGTTTGTTCTTTATTTCAATGTTGCTGGTTATATTTTGCTTGCTCACTTGTTTTGTTATTTAGGTTCCACTTATAGGTGAGATCATATGGTATTTGTCTTTCACCACCTGGCTTACTTCACTTAGCACAATGCTCTCTAGTTCCACCCATGCTGTCCTGAAGGGTAGGAACTCCTTCCTTCCTGCTGTGTAGTATTCCATTGTGTAAATGTATCCCAGTTTTTTGTTCCATTCATTTACTGTTGGGCATTTAGGTTGCTTCCAACACTGGGCTATTGTAAATTGTGCTGCTATGAACATTGCGGGTGCATAGGTTCTTCTGAATTGGTGTTTCTGGATTCTTAGGGTATAATCCCAGCAGTGGAATTGCAGGGTCAAAAGGCAGTTCCATTTTTAGTTTTTTGAGGAAATTCCAAACTGTTTTCCACAGTTCCTGCACCAGTCTGCTTTCCCACCAACAGTGCACTAGGGTTCCCCTTTCTCCACATCCTCACCAGCACTTGTTTGTTGATATGGTTATGATGGCCATTCAGACTGGTGTGAAGTGGTATCTCATTGTGATTTGAATTTCCATCTCTCTGATGGCTAGTGATGCTTAGTACCCTTTCATATGTCTCAGGGCCCTCTGTATGTCCTCCTTGGAGAAGTGCCTGTTCAGGTCCTTTGCCCATTTTTTTAATAGATTGTTTTGTCTTCCTGGAGTGGAGTCGTGTGTGTTCTTTATATATTTTGGAATTGAAACCCTTGTCCAAGGTATCATTGGTCAATATATTTTCCCATATAGGTTATTCCCTTTTCATTTTGCTGATGTTTTCTTTAGCCTTGCAGAAGCTCCTTATTTTAATGAAGTCTCATTTGTTTATTCTTTCCTTTACATCTCTTGCTCCAGGGGACATATCGGTGAAAATATTGCTGCTTCGAATATCTGAGATCTTCCTGCCTATGCTCCCCCCTAGGACTTTGATGGTGTCATGATTTATATTTAAGTCTTTTATCCATCTGGAGTTTATTTTTGTGTGCAGTGTAAGTTCGTGATCGAGTTTCAGTTTTTTGCTTGTACCTGTCCAGATCTCCCAATGCCGTTTGTTGAAGAGGCTGTTTTTACTCCATTTTATGCTTTTACCCCCTTTTTCAAATATTAATTGACTGTAGATACATAGGTTTATTTCTGAGCTCTCTATTCTGTTCCACTGATCTATGTGTCTGTTGTTATGCCAGTAACAGACTGTTTTGATTACAGTGGCCTTGTAATATAGTTTGATGTCAGATATTGTGATCCCTCCTATATTGTTCTTCTTTCTCAAAATTGCTACAGCTATTCGGGGTCATTTATTGTTCCATATAAATTTTTGAAATGTTTGTTCTATATCTCTGAAGTATGTCATTAGTATTTTAATAGGGATTGCCTTGAATCTATAAATTGCTTTGGGTAGTATGAACATTTCGATTATGTTAATTCTTCCAATCCATGAACATGGTATAGGCTTCCATTTATTTGTGTCTTCCTTAATTTCTTTCTTCAGTGTTGTGTAGTTTTCTGAGTATAGGTCTTTTACTTCCTTGGTCATGTTTATTCCTGGGTACTTTATTTTTCTTGTTGCTGTAGCAAATGGGATTCTTTTTCTTGATTTCTGATTCTGATATTTCATTGTTGGTGTATAAAAATACCTTTGATTTCTGAATATTGACTTTGTATCCTGCTGTTTTGCCAAATTCACTTGTTAGGTCAAGTAGTTTATTGGTGGAGTCTATATGGTTTTCTGTGTATGCTATCATGTCATCTGCAAACAATGACAGTTTTACTTCCTCCTTTCCAATTTGGATGCCTTTTATTTCTTTTTCTTGTCTGATCACTATAACTAGGACTTCCAATACCATGTTGAATTGAAGTGGTGAAAGTAGACATCCTTGTCTTGTTCCCGATCTTAGTGGAAAAGCTTTTACTTTTTGCCCATTGAGTATGATGTTGGTCGTAGGTTTTTCAAATATGGCCTTTATTATCTTGAGGTATGCCCCTTTTATTCCCATTTTGTTGAGTGTTCTTATCATAAATACCATTTTAAAATGAATAAACTAAGGTTTAGAGAAATAAATGTTTTTCCTAAATCCATAGATCTAATTGAAATTAATCAAACACCATATCTGGAGGTTGAACTCCAGTGCAGAAACTCCAAGTTAATGTTGTTTTCATTAAACTATGATATTTTAATTTCATAGTAGCTTTATGAAAGAGTGATTCACTCAATTTTTTCTTCCAAGTTTTTATAGAGGCACTATCACACAAGGTAGACTTTCCACTTCAAAGAGCTTGGGCTTTAATTAAAAAGATAAGACACATTTACTAAAACAACTAAATAGATTGTGATTATGTACAGAAATTTTAACATGTAGGTGATATGATTACTATTTATAGTATCTGAAATCGAGAGAAAATACAAAGGTACATTATATTAATAGTAATGAGATTAACCATGCAGAAACAAAAAATATATATATATATTTTTATAGACTATCACAACAAATATTACAGTATGAAAGTCAAAACTTTTTCTACTTAGCATTCACTAAAAAAATTACATTATTTTCTTACATTGTTTTCTATTAAGGTGTATTTATACCATCAAGTTGTTGAGATCCCATTTGACTATATCACTGTATGATTTGGTGATACTGTCTGGAAATGAAGAGAATGATTAAAAACCTTTACCTAAAAAAAGATGATGGTTTCTTTTCTAAATCAATTACTTTTGGTAAGGCTTCCTCTAATTGTCTTAATGTTTCCTCTGATGTCAAGTAACTTTCTTCCTTTAATGGAATAATACAAATGTAGCTGAAAGATAAAAAGTAGTTATTGGAAAAGTTTCTTTTCACTGTATTTCCTTGTTGAGATTATTGTTTTGGTGATGACGGTAATGATCATGATGATGTGCTAAGTGAATACAATAAAAAAGAGCCTACATGTAAAATACAAGAAAACAAAGCTGGAGGCATAACACATCCTGATTTGAAACAAAATTGCAAAACAATTATAATTAAAAGAGTATGATACTGGCATAAAAATAGACACATGGACCAATGAAACAGAACAGAAGATCCAGGAAAAAATCAATGCATATACTGTCAGCTAATCTTCCACAAGGGTATCAAAAATACAGGAAACAAGGATAGTTTCTTCAATAAATGGTGTTGGGAAAGCTGCATTTCCACATGCAAAAGAATCAGATTGGACCCTTACCCTACACTTATCATACACAAAAAACAACTCAAAATAGATTTAAGAGTTAAAGACCTGAAAATGTAAATCTCTCAGAATAAAATTTAAAAAAAATACTCCTTGACTTTGTCTTGTCAGTGATTTTGGGGATATGATACCAGAGTCACAGGAAACAAAAGCCAAAATAAGCAAGTGATATGATGCCAAACTAAAAAGCTCATATACAGCAAAGAAACAATCAAAACATGAAAAGAGCCTATGGCGTGGAAGAAAATATTTGCAAACCTAATAAGGGGTTAACACCCAAACTATGTGAGGAACTCATATACATCAACAGCAAAGATAAATAAATAACCTAATTTTAAAATGAACAAAGATTTGGATAGCTATTTGAAATCATACATGAAATCATATAAATGAAGTCATACAAGTGGCAAACATATATAAAAACTGTTCAATAATATCAATGATCATCAGGGAAATAGAAACCAAAACCACATTCAGATATCACCTCACCTTGCCAGGATGGCTGTTATCAAAAAGACAAGAGATAACAGGTGTCATTGAGAACACAGAGAAAAGGAAACTGTTGGACATTGTTGGTGGGAATGTAAGTTGGCACAGCTGCTATGAAAAACAGTGCAGATATTCCCCCAAAATATTAAAAAATAGAACTGCCATATGACTCACCAATTCCCCTTATAGATATATATCCAAAAGAAATGAAATCAGTATCTCAGAGAGATCTCTGCATTCCCATGTTTATTGCAACATTATTCACGTAGCCAAGGTATAAAAGCAACCTAAGTGTCCTCCAACAAATGAATGAATGAAGAAAGTGATGGATACAGATATAGGTGTAAATATAGATATATGTAGATACACAAGTCAGCCTTTAAAAAAGACAATCCTGCCATTCGTAATAATGTAGATGACCATGGAAGTTAAACAAGCCAGACACAGAAAGACAAATATTGTTGGATACTCCTATACATGGAAACTAAAAAAGGTGAACTTAGAGAAACAGAGAGTAGGATGGTGGCTGGCAGTGGCTGAAGGGTGGGAGGAATGTGGAGAGGTTGGCCAAAGGGGGAAACTTTTGGTTATAACAGAAGCAAGTTCTAAAGATCTAATGTACAGCATGGTGGCCACAGTTAATAATAATGTGTTGTATACTGGAAATTTGCTAAGAGAATGATCTCAAGTGTCTCATCACACACGCTTGCACAAAAATAGTAACTATGTGAGATGATGTATGCGTTCATTATCTTGATTGTGGTAAAAATTACATAAGGCATACTTACATAAACATTATATTGTGCACTTTAAATATACACAAGTTTTCATTTGTCAATCATACCTCAATAAAGCTGGAAACATAATTAAGGAGAAGAAACTTAAAGCATCCAAAAAAGATTATTTTATAGTGATTTTTTAAAAAATTAAAATATGCCAGGTACATGTAATTATAAACTCATATGTACTCAGCAGTATGACTTCAAAATATATAAACCAAAGTTGATAGAACTAACAAAAAGAGACAAAATTATAAGCAAAGTCAAAGACTCTCAGAAATTAACATATGGAATAAAAAGAAAAATGACAATAAAGGAAGTGAATGACAACATCGTAAAAATATATTTAAATGGGACACTTTCTGTCTCATTTTCCACTAAAGCCCCAAGACAAGAGTAACAAATTATTCTCCACATTCCAAGGTAAGTTGCTAGGCTGCCTACGGGGGGGCGTGAAGAAGGCCTTGTTGGTGGGCTGTTTCGTAGCCCTTTCTTAAATTTGAAAATACATCAAAGGTGAAGGAAAATTAGACATTTCACTGCAAGGGGTGTCAGGGTTGCTTTCCTCTCATCCTTAGCTTAATAAAAGGGTTTCAGTAAGACCCCTGATGCCTTATACTTAAAGGACAGCCTTCAAGTGAGAGGCTTACTCCAGTGGCGTCTGGGGGAATACTTTAAAGAAAAAACACAAGCTTAGTAAGTGCAGTTAAAGTTGTCTGTCCCCCAGTGCCTGGGTGTGTAACCTGTGTGGCATAACTAGCTTATCCAGGTAAAGGAAAATCTGCCCCAAAGAGATTCTGCAAAAGGGTGATGTTCTCAGCGGAAAGAAGTTGCAGTTGAGCCTCCTGTTGCAGAAGCTGTAAGGCAGCCATTAGCAGTCAGCAGTGTAAGAGGCGGGGTCTGCGTTGAGGGAGATGGGTCAGAGGGCCAAGCAGGGACCATGCATGAAACTCATGAAAATAACCATGGGAGAGAGTTTCACGCCTGTGGCTGGGTTTAAATGTTCACCCTTTCGATCTCATGAAAGCTGTAGCAATAACTGATGTCTGCCAGGCAAGTGCTTGTCTTGGGAGGAGGGTGTGGCAGAATGTAAGACATGTCTCTGTGTATTGAGACTTTGTGTGTGTGCTAATAGGTAAAGAATCTCACACTGGGTCACAGGAATGCCAAGCAGAAAGACGTCTCCTGCTTCTTACCTCCCTTCTCTCCTTCCCGTTCTATCTAGCTCTGGTCATGAGTAAGGGGGTAGAAGGGCTCATGGGGAAAATTGAGGGCAGGATTTGCCCTTCTCATCCTACCTTGGGCTTTAGGTTTAGAGCAGCACAGGCTGGTAAGGGGAGAGGCTTTCATTTGGGAGGAATTTACATTGCTGCTTTTTATCCTGGAATGGATCCCATTGTTATTGAAATGAGACTTTCTATCTAAAAGGGGAATTTTTGGTAACTATGAATCATTGGAAAAGTCACATGAATGCAAATCCAAGAGACAGAAGAAAAATGGCTGATTGAAGAGATTAAAAGAATTATGGAGCAGGAAGAAAAAATAAATTCATTTTCTACCTTTGCTCTAAAGTCATGCTTATTCACCATAACAATTACACAATTGCAAATTATAGGTGTTTATGTAAAAACATACATGAATATTCTGAGAAAATAATTTGTTTCTTTTTCTTTTCTGGGGCAACATTATGAACACATGCACAGCATGTATCAGTACTACAAGAAAAAAATCACACTTAACACACAAAAGTTAAGAGTCATACAGACCCTATTCAAGGAACTCGAAACAATAAAACTAGAAGTATATAGTTCATACTTCAATATGTATATTTAAAACTACATAGACCCCTGCCAAAAACAATAAAAGGGAAAGAAAACAATTAAAGAACTATTCTTGGGAATTCCCAAACATTCTTTTGAAAAAGCCTCACTCTGAAAAAAATTTTTAACCAATGATTGTGCTGGTTTTAAATGTGAAATCTATCTTTATACCCACTGACAGATTCAGGCCGAATTTTATGAAGGACTGGGTGCTGAAGTTCATGAAACACTGACACAAAGGCTTACCCTGCTGGGAGTAAAATTGTTTGATAGAAGTCAATGGCAGAAGGTGGAAGGAGGAGAGATCGCTCTACTAATCAGAGAAGTATGACCCCAACAGAATGGGTGGGTGGCATTTGTTACAGAGCAGAGAACTGGAAGTTGATCTGTTTTTTGAGAAGTGAGAGGGAATGGATGGGTTTAAGTTTTCACCCTTTTGATCTCACGAAAGCTGTAGCAATAACTGATGTCTGAGAGGCAAGCGCTTGTCCTGGGAGGAGCGCCTGGTAGAAACATAAGAAAAGTCTCTATGTGTTGAGACTTTTTGTGTGTGCCGATGTGTAAATGTACTTGCACAGCCAGAAGGTGTTTTTGTTCTCTCATTTGTAGTGTATTTTTTCCTGTTAAATGAAATACATTCTACAAGAGTTGCAGATTCCCTTTTTACAAGAAAAGTGATAATCAGTCACATTTGGTATTCTAACTTACTACAGAAGCTATAGATTAGAGACATACATACTATGTCACCTCACTCAAAATTTTGAGTTACAGTCACAGATACCAATGTATCATTAATATACACAGAAATCAAAAATACTTTTTTTAATGATCCAGATTTTCTTTAGATTTGATGAATATTTCTTACAGTTCTGAAGAACAACTACCTCAGAATCTATTCCTCAAATTTAACAATATGATTATTTTTCTTCTTAACTGGGACATATATAAGATCTATTAACTTAGAAAATAAAAAAAATAAAGAACTAGACAGGGGATTATAAAAAAGCAAGCAACTCTAAATCTATCATTAAACTTTCAATAAAAATCTATTGGTGGAGGGAGCTATGTGTGTGTGAGGAGAGGGTTATAGGACCTCTCTATACTTTCTGCTCAAATTTACAGTGAGCCTAAAACTGCTCTTAAAAATAATGTCAATTGAAAAATGCATTTAAAACAGGCTACTGGCATTTAAAGTCAAACCTCATGTCGGATAATGAGTCATGTTCTCCAATTGTTGGATGATCATTATTGTTCACTGATTACCTAGGAATAGAAACACTGGTTGTGTATTTAAATGGGGCTCTTAGATTAAGAAGGTAAAAATATGTTACATGTTTTGATAAAAAAGATGCATTAAATCATCAGACATAAAGGTCACAGAGATGGTGGAAAGATATGATTCCCTACGTATAGCGAATGCCTTCTTAACAACAAATAATAAGAGCTGAAATTTGCAAAGTACTTACTCTGAGACAAGTAGAATTATTATCCCTCTTTTCCTATGTAGAAAGTCCAGGCTTAGAAAAAAGATAACAAGTAAATGGACCACCTAAGGTCACACAAGTGGGGAATCTTAGAGACTGAACTCAGACCCACTGTCTGTCTCCAGGGACTGCACTACAGATATGCTGCCCCCCTTGCCAAAGCCCATATGTTGAAAAAGGAATCAATCACCAATTTTAAATTATAATTGGCTGTTATAAGCAGCTCATCTTATTATTGATAACTTTTGTTAACAAGAAAATATTATTGGAATAGGTCATTCCAATGAATTCTCTTTAAATGATTTCAAAAATAATGATATATACAGACAGAATTTTTCGAACAGCAATATCCTATAGTTTTTTTTATTTTTATTTTTTAACTTACATTGGATGAGGATGAGGCATGAGTTTTCCTCCTTCAAAATTCATGTCTAGACTTACTCAGAAGGAAGTGGTGTATGTCGATCAAAAATGGCTATTAAAATATCCCCTGAACAGAAAACTCAGCTCTACTGAGTTCAGTCATTGAAAAGGATTTCATTTTTACTTCAGAACACATAACCTTGAACAAAGAAAACGTGTGCTCTGCAAATTAGGATTCTTTTGAAACTACTACTTCAGCAAATTGGTAACTATGTGGTAATAGGGTATGAGAAGAAAGTAAGGAAAAGTATATCTATGATGCTAAAAATTATTTTTAAAAAAGATGAGTGGTTAAAATAAGATTGCAACATAAGCTGTGTCTGCACATATTTCATGAAGTGGACAGTAGAATCTATTCCACAGATAATTCAAGCGAAAATATCACATTCCCTTCAAATTATATGGATATTTCAAATAATACGCTTTCTTAAAATTTTTGGCAACTGCTGATCTTGACCTTTTCAAAGCCATTTTGCAATCTTCTATTTGAAGAAATATAAGTAAGAATAAATTCAAAACTAAAAAATGTAATGGTATAGAATATCCACTAGCACGAGCCCCTATCTGCTCTGGTCTCCAGTGTAAGTCCATTTCTGTATTTAACTTTACAACAGCAAGTGCTTGTAACAGTAGACTCGGGAGTTGCTGGTTCCACATGGGAGCTGCAAATTTGTGAAAGGCACATGTGGTTGAAGAAAATAGCCTCCAGGTTTACAAAGACCGTTCAAAGCATCAACATTGCTTGTCCAAGGCTCAGGGGGTCTTCACATGTTTCCTAAATACTGAACAGAAGGCGGACCAAGAGTGAAAATCCTGCTTGTCATGGAAAAGATGTAATAGACACAGTGGGCGTTAGTAAGGAAAAGGGAGCTGTCAGGCAGAATGGCCAGAATGCTTAATAAATAAGAAGGCATATTACCTGTTTCATTTCAGATCAATAACATGTGGATAAATAAAATATCTTGGAGGTGGAAGTGGAGGTAGTGACATGTGTCATACAGTACTGATGGGGTCTGTCTTATTCACACTGTGTTAAGGCATTTCAAATGAAACCTGCTCTGTAGGAAGATTTCACTATACATTTGTTGAATGAATGAGTATTAAATCCTATTCAGATGAGTTGTACTATAGGAGAAAGTGGTAGATGATAAGGCCAGAAAAATCATCTGGAAGTTGGATGTTAAGGACTTCAATGTCAGGTTAAGGATTGTGAAGTTTATTCAATAGACAATGAGAAATTGTTGAAAGTTCTTGAGAATAGGAGGAACATAAATGGAATTATGCTTTAAAACATTAACTGGTTATCATATATACAGTGAACTATAGGACAAAAAGAAAACTGAGGTTGTACAGCAGAATCCAAGAAAAATGAGCATTTAAACCAAGATACACATGTTATACACATATCCTCAAATACTGATGATCTTCATTCAATATCGTTTTGTTATAACCTTGATGAGATGCAGTAGGAACTTAAGTCTTGTTTATATTAATTAGCTTATGGTACAATTTGGTTACATCATACATTTCACTCAGACCCCATTGGTAATGTTAACTGAGGACTTACTGCACATGGAATGGGGAGAATGGACACAAGATATCTGACAGATGTTGGTAAACAATTGATAGTGATTCATTATAGAAAATAAAAGAAGACTGATAAGGTTTGAGAATAAAGCTACTAATTGACATTTAAAAACACAGGAAGATGCAAAGGTTTAATTATGTGCATCTGCTTTGCTCTGAGATAACCTACTAGAGATATAACAATAACAACACTGGCAATAATAGTGCCGATGTGATTATAATGATAGTAATAATAATAAAAAAGACAAAACTGTATGGCACTTAGCATGTGCCAAGCCACATACTCTCCCCTGTTTTAACTGAGAACATGTGACTGAGTTCAGGTGTGAATTTGGGTGTAATCTCCAGAGAGAGAGGGTTGGGGTCACAAGATTGACAAGACAGATTTTTTTGCATAGTAAGAAATGTCAGACTTGCTGACAAGAAAGAAAACAAGAATTAACGAAAATTTACATGTTTGACCACCTAAAAAAATTCGGTTACTATTAATGGAAAAGAAAGTTTTTAAATGGGAGGGGCAATTGTTCAGTGCAGGGATGTCCACCAAGGAATGCTGTTGCCGCGTGGCAGCACTGCTCTGCGGCCCGCAGGGCTTACGGCCCGGGCGGCGGCTGTGAAGGGACCTAGGTTGCAATTGTGACTCCTGAAATGTAAATCAGAAGGTCAGTGCACATTCTGGCACTTATTTCCAATTTTCCCAGCTATGTACCTTTTCTTCCCAACTAGATTAAAACATTTCTTTAGTATCTTCCACAGCTCCTCATAGAGTGCTGGACACTCATTTATGTTAATGCATCCTTTTAAAATGTTGTTTTAAGAAAAAACCTAGATGACTTTCTTTCACCAATTAATTAAAGCAAATACAGCGATTTGAATTCAGGGACGATGAATATCCTAACGAATTAAATGTCTGCTTTATAATATAAGCACTGCATTTCAATCACCGACATTTCTGATCAGCCCATGACGTTAGAAAGCAGTTCACATCGGATTCTGCACCGGTCCAAGGAGCAAGGCCCTGAGGTACTTTGATTCACAAACTGGATACTGAAGGATCCATCTGCTATAATACATTCAAAGAGCCGGAGTCAATTTTGGGCTATTTTTGAGCAATGGAATTATTTCTTATAACGCTATATCAAGGATAATCATATTTATAATCAGCCTGATTTCAGTTGCAAAGAGATCTTTAGTAACCACATGCCAGGGGTGTACTTGAATGCAAGGTCTAGGGTGATATAAAATTTATCTATCGTTTGTCATTTTCAATCTAAAAAATATAACTTGTTAATTTGAAAAATATATGATGAAAACACAAAAAGAGAGGAGAAGGAAGCAAAGAACAGTGACTGAGGTGAATCGCGAGGGGTGGGGCCAAACACAGGGAAGAGATCCAGGGACAGCTGGGAAGGTCAAGAAGTCTTTGTTAATTACATATGAAAAAGGCATTGTGTTCCTTGGCAAAATCAAACAAACAAACCGAAAAAAAAAAACCCCACAGCAAAACGAGATGATAGGCATTCTATTTTAGCAAGTGCTGTGACTCACCAACTGCGATTCTAGCAGTGACTAACACCTATTCAGTAGGCGGCAAGTGTCTCTGAAATATTTTCCCCCTCTCTTTGGCTATCTTTAAGGAGCTCAAGAAGCAGCTCGCAGATAAAGCAGAATGTGAATCACAACCATTGATAAACAATTAGGAGGCTTTGGTTGAAAAATACTCCTTGAGCATGGATTTAATTAATCAATTAGATTAATTAGAAGCATTTCACCAAAGACTGGTCAGTCCTGAACTAGAGATTCCACTCAGCCATCTGAACAAAACATTTTTGTTATATAAAAGCAGACATAAAAATTAATAAAAGAAAAACCTTTGCCTGTTGCAGTATGAACATAGTTAAAATCATTTTCAGGTTATACGCTAATTGTTTAGACAACCTTTGCCAAAATAAGAGAATTCAATTTAGTGGCCCTAGTCTTTTACCTCCCAAGACAGATCCTAGCAATACATTGATCTGTTTATTTTTCATTCATAGACATTGTCATATATATATATGTATATATATGTATATATACATATATATATATAGTCACTGGGGACTTTCTATTTCAATGCGGTATAAAATAATTTTGGAGAAAATTATGTAAGGACAAGAATTTACACCACAATAATTTTTGATTTCCTGTTTTAAATCTGTTAAATGTTGCTCAGCAATATTTTACAGTAACACAGCAAACTTAAGTATAGAACTTATCAAAATTTAGAGTTTAAAAATCTCTGATTTTGAGGTTATATTACCTTATATTTACACGCTGCTGTTTGATAGGGACACTAATTGAGTACATAGCTACCCACAAATATAACAGTGATACTTAATAAGGCAACATTTTACAAACACAGCACATAGAAATGATATACTGGGGAAGTGTTGTCATCAAGATCACTGAAAAAGATGTTTCCCCTCACCAACAGTAATTTGGTATCCATCCACAGACAAAAGCGTCTAGCTGGGCCATCTAGCTAGGACAGGGTGATAACTGGGTGCTGTTCAAGAACTAGGAGAATCATCGGGGGAAGGCGGGCTTGCACCCAGGCAGCTGACTCCGCGAACATGGTCCCAATTATAGATTTGGAAATGACTCTGTATCCCTGACTGTTTGGCCACAGCCCCTTTTGACTTTGATTCTGTCTTCAGCATCCTAATCCAAAGGACCCCGGAGCAGTCCCACCCACCCATGCTTCCTGTAATAGGCATACAGACCTTGGTCCCAGCTGCAGACCCCGAAGTGGCCGGTGAATTAACTGCAGGGCAGATCCTCAGCTGGCATCCAGGAGAACACCATGTATAGGCGTTTTAACACAAGAGTTACTCACTACCAAATGTGATCTAACCTGTGTCCTCAGACTGACCAATGCTGATGAGCACGTCTCTTCCCTGGAAGGAAAGTTAAGCAGAGAAGCAAGTCTTGTCTACCCTATGTTAGGGTTGTATGTTGTATGTTGTACATTATCTCAGTCCATTCTCTTTATAGCCTTTTATGCTATGTATTATTATCCTTATTTTATACATAAAATGTTTCACATATTACTTATGATTTTAAAATTTTAATTGTATTTCTTTCCATCACCATTTATCCCCCCATACCCTCTTCCACTCAAGATTTTTTTTTAAATGAAATTAATAAAGGTAGGATGCAGATCTGGCTTTGACTTCATGTGCAATCTGTTTTCTATTGTATTGCCCTACTCTACATGGAAATTACTGAGTATATCAGGGATACATCAATATTTTCGGCTTCTTGCATCCTGCTGCAGTGTGAGAGCTGATTTCTACATATCCTCTAAAAAATGCACTTTCAAAAAGTTAACTTGGTACCCGAACATTGCTATGACTAGAGAAAGTGACCCTCTATTTCTGGCATATAATTTATAATACCAGCTTAAAAACTAATTTCACACCTTTCAACTTGACATGTATTTTGCAACTGAAAGAGAATCTAACTGTGCAATAGGATAAAACCTTGAATAATAATTTTGGAAATTTTCCTTAAATATTTTGTAAAGCATTGCTCCTACAAATTACATATAATCAAGGTCCACTCATGTAATGATGCCTAATATATGAACTTAAATATAAATTGAGGGTGATTAATGGACCACTTAGAGTTCAGAGTGACCATTTGAGGCTCTTCTGCCAGATGGCCATGAAATTAAAGCTACTCGATGATTCCGGGGTTCACGAGCTCATCCTGTTATAAGATTTGGGTCTTTCAAGGTTATCATTTCCATAAGACAGAAGAGTATTTTTCCTCCTGTGCTCTGAACGAATGTGAAATTCCTGCTCTTTTGCATGCACCTTTATTGTAACAGGAAGCTTATTTCGGAGCATCATTTGAACGAACTATAGTCCATGCAGCCAGTCCATCAGCTACCAGTATGCATCACAGCTCTAATTGTTCCGAGCTTTCAAAGCCGTAGACTGATGCTCAAGGCAACTGGTTTGAGACACAAGGTTGATTGCTTTTTTCTTCTGGTTCTATAAAATCTAAGTCCCTACAAAAATGTGTTTCATAAAGTCATGTTTGTTTAAGAGTTTCAACTACTGTAATTTGGAGGTGTTTGTAAAGCCTTTACACTTAGAGCAAGAAAAATATTTATTGTAAGGATCTCACTGTTTCAACTGAAATGATTGGGATACCAGATCAACTTGTTGGTGAGAAGAAAACAGTGTTTCCTCTTGATAAAGTATTGACAACATCATTTTCAAGTTATACAAAGTTTTTAAAAAATTTTATTCTTTGTGACAGCATGGGTGGACCTGGAGAGCATTAGGCTAAGTGAAATAAGCCAGTCAGGGAAAGACAAGTACCATATAATTTTACTCACATGTGGAATCTAATGAACAAAATGAACTAACAAACAAAATAGACTCATAGAACTCAGGCTGAGAGCTGTTGGGGTGGGGGTTGGGTGTGGGTGGGGGCATGGGACAGGAGAAATGAAGCAAAAAAGAAAAAAAGAGAAAGAATTCATGAACATGGACAAGAGTGTGGTGATTGCCAAGGGAAGGGTCTGGGGAGCTGGAGGAGGGTAAAGGGGGATAAAGGGTGAAGAACAGGGACTTGATGTGGGGTGGTGAACACACAATATGTTGTAGAGATGATGTGTCATAGAACTGCACACCTGAAACCCATATAATTTTGTCAAACAGTGTCACCCCCCAAAATTCAATAAAATGGGAAAAAGCATATCTATTTGGACTTTCCCAATCACTTGGCATTAAAAAAATTGAGGAAGTAAGTGAAATTAGTCTGACTTTTGTATTTGATTTTACGTGTTTAAGCAAGAGAAACAGCAATGGGGAAATCTTTAAGGTGTCTCCAGTTAGCTTTATTAATGACCTGGATGCTAATTAGGGGAAAAGGTAGTGGGGTTTTAGGGAGAGTACAAATTTGGCGATATGCATCGAAGTTGTACATCTATATCATACATAGTTTGGTCGTGTGTTGTCCTTTCTGAGTCCTGAGTTTTATTTGTATAAGATTTATTTTGTTATTATTCTTGCTTTAATCAAAGTTTTGGACAGAACTTCTTGCGAGGTAGCTCTTTATCATTTCTGTTCAGAAAATGGTCAAAATGTAAAGATCTATCATTCTTTTATCAAATTAATACAGTTATTGAAAAGCAGTAGCATTATTGTTATACATTCTGTTACACCTACAAAGTCAGTCTCAATTGATATAGTCCTCGGCATCTATGATGATAACAAAGAAAATACTATATAAAGAATCTAATGTAACATACTTGAATAAGAGGCCTGGGTTCAAATTCCAGCATTCTTTTCAATCTCAGGGAAATTAATTAAACAGTCAGCCTTAGGGATAAGTAGCTCGGATAGCTTCAAGTTAGAGTTGTTAATTCCCTTTTCGGAAACTACTCTGTATTTTTATTTTATAGATAGCATAATTAGCATGCAGTAGAAATCTAAACCAGCCTCATTAAACTCGTTCACTATTCGACTGTTGCCTTGCATGCCAGAGAGATGAGAGAGGACCTTGCCCGTCTTTGAGGTAGAGCTCAGATAGAATAGAAAACCAATTAGGAGTATTGGTCAAACATCGCTAACTGATACGGTGGGGTGGTGGGGAGGGAATACCTGTTTTCAAGTAAAACTGAGCCCTTGGTATTATTGACATACACACACACACACAACTAATGGTCACTTTAAACCCAGCTCATCCCTTGCCTAAAAGAGGGATGAACATTGAACGCTGTGGGTTGATGTCATTAGCAAAGCTGAAGAGACATGTTCTGAGATAACATATTCAGTTTGGAAGTGCCAGCTTTCCAGCTCACTGCCCCCAGGGTAGCAGCATGTATCACAGGCCTAAATTATACCACCCTCCCCAAAGGACATAGAGAGAAGCTATGAACTTTGTATTAATTATAATATATTATGTATCAGCTTCAGTACTGAAACTCAGAAGTACAAAAACTGTTTCATTTCTTTGTTTTCTTTAAACTGATTTGATTTCGCTTCAAGTCTCCATACTGAAAAGCTGGCTTGAACATTCTATCTCGTTCTTAAGGCTCCTTGATGAGACCAATGTTCTGAACATTGGAGAGGTCCCTCTCATTCTCACACTTCAGTTCACACTGATTAAGGCTGAGATGTTTATTGTCTTAGTCTTTGCAATTCCCAAAAGCTGCCAGTTCTGCCATTTCTATACATCACTGGGAACTGGGAATGCCCAATTCTTTAAAGTAGCCTTCCTGACAGCACCAAGTGGTCAAAGATGTTCTTCCTGCTTACAAAGAGTACTGATGATGATCATTTAAAAAAAAAAGTCTCTGCTCTCTTCATAAACTTGCCAAGTCTCTTTTTTAAAGCCTCTGTCACATAGGACTTCTACCACTGTTTTTCAGTCCTCTCTCTGTACCCTCCTCCAGGACACTAAGCTGGAAACTCTTAATCAATCTTAGTTTTATAAAACAGAAAAGAGACACAGTCAAATTTGCTTGTATTCCTAAGACATAAATCTTTTCTTTTTTTTTTTTCTTTCAATTTTATTTTGTGTTGGTTTTAGGTACACAGCCTTGTGGTCAGACAGTCATACATTCTGCACTGTGTTCCCCTCAACATGTTCTGCACCAGAACTGGCACCAGACAGAGCCAGACATACATACTTTTTAAGTAAAGAAACGTAATGGAGCATGACCACTGGCTTCAAATAAGGTAGGAAAAAAGTTACATAGGCACAGAACAAACACAATCTCATAATCTAACCAAAAATAGATACTATTTTCAAAAAAAAGAAAAAAAATTCAGATCAAAAGCTTTCCCCAAGAAACATTAAAATTTAGACAAATATTTCATGATACCATTGAAAATACTAATAAAAACATTATTTAAATAAACGTATCAACAAATAGAAGAAATAAGTAGGAGATAAAAGAGGATGAAAATGAAATAAAATAAATAGAAATCGTGAAGCAGTTGAAGAAGAAGCACAATAGGTACAGCTGAAATACAAACATGATTAATTCATTTAATTAATTCATTATTTTACTTATTCAACAAATTAAGACTATATCGGGTACTGTTTTAATTATGGAAATGTAATAGTAAAATAAATCACAGACAAAAAGTGAAAGTAAAATAAGAAAACAAGCAATAAGAGACTAAAAAAAGGAAGAAAATATATGTCTAACATATGGTTAATAGGTATCATGAAAGATAAAAATAATGAAAAATATTCAGAGTCAGAATCTGATAAAATTTATAAAAATGCAAGAAACCTAAATCTGCAAATCAAAAGTACATACCAATTCTGAAGGTAAATAATAGAGAACAATCAACATTAAGCCGTAGCTTGGTGAATTATAAGCTAATATTCAGTTTAACTTTGGTAGAAGAACAGAAAATTATAATGATTTATATGAGAGTCTGTTCCCCATGTGAAAGTCTGAAGGTACGTATCACAAGGTTAACATGGCCTCCACTCAATGATGTCCTTACAGACTGTGGTCATGCCAGTTCACTGCTCTGCCAAGCTCAGGGAAGCCCTTTTTTCTCATAGTTCATACAACCTGCATTCTCTTGGATACAGAACAGAGGAATGAAATGAGAAGAAGGAGATAATTAGAAAAGAAAAAAATATCTGTGTATCTATTAAATAGATAGAATATATGGTAGTTAAAAATCATCCCACAAAAATCTCCAGGCCCAAATAACTTCATTAGTGAGTTCACCAAACATCAAAGGAAGAAATATTAAATTTCCACACAAACTCCTCCAGAAAGTTGGAAAGGAACAAACATTCCCCAGCTCATTCTGAGGCCAACATTACAATTATATTAACGTCAAACAAAGATACGACAATATGGAGTGGTTAACTTCATGCGTCAACTTGGTTGAGTCACACTAACCAGGTATTTGGTGAAACATTATTCTGGATGTTTCTGAGGGGGTATTTTTGATGAAATTAACATCTGAATTGGTGCATTTTGAGTAAAGCAGTTTGCCCTCCATAAAATGGTAGACCTCATTCAATCATTGAAGGACTTAAGACTGACTTCTCCAGGGCAAGAAGGAATTCTGCTACCACGTGACCTTGAACTTGAACTGCAACTCAGCTCTTCCTAGGGTCTCCAGGCTTCTAGCCCACTCTACAGATTTTGAACTTGCCAGCTTCCATAATCTCATGAGCCACTTACTTAAAATAAATCTCTTTCTGTATATAAATAAACTCATCCTATTGGTTCTGCTTGTCTGGAGAACCCTGACTAATGCATAACAAAAGAAAACATCCCTCATGAATAGAGATGTAAATCCTACATACAATTTGAAGAAATCAAATCCAATAATACATAAAAATAACAATCCACTATGACAAATTTGTATTTATCAGAAAGAATGAAAGGTTAGTATACCATGTAAAAAGCAATGTAATTTGTCATATTAAGGTTACTGATATAATTGTATCACTACAGTCACAGAAAAAGTGACAAAACCCAACATTCACTCCTGATATAAACTCTCTGCAAACTAAGAATGGAGAGGAATTTCCTCAGTCTAATAAAGGTCCTTGAAGAAAACCTACAGCTAACATCATACTTGTCAAAGACAAGTCAAAGACAATGCCTTCTCCCATGATCGGGAGCAAAACAAGGGTTTTCGCTTTCATCATTCCGATCCAATATTATCCAGTGTCGTGAGGCAGGAAGAAGAAATAAAAGTCTTCCACATAAGAAAGGCACAATTTAAATTATTTCAATCACAAATGAAATTACCTTCCACTTATAAAATATATGGAATGTACCAGAAGGCTAATAGAAATAATCGAAGAATTTAGCAACATTGCGGAATACAAGATAAACTATTAGCAAGTGTATTTCAATATACTAGCAGTGGACAACTGGGAACTTAAATACTTAGGAATAAACCCAAAATATATGCAAAATACATGTGCATATAAAACATTGCTAAGAAATACTAAAGACTAAATAAACGGAGAGGTGTTTTTATTGAAGGCTCAGAAGGTTCAGCAATGGTAAGATGCCAATCTCCTCAGATAAGTGTGTAGATTTAACATTGTTCTAATCAAAATGAGAGAGTTTGGTTTTTTTGGAAATTGACAAGCTGATTCTAAAATTTATTTGAAAATGTAAATAAACTAAAATATCTAAAACGCACATGAAAAATTACAATAAAGCCAGATGACTCATACTTAGTGATTTCAAGACTTGCTATAAAACTACAGTATTGAAGACAGTGTAACATTAACAGACAAATAGATAAATAGAATATAAATAGATAGTCCAGGGGTAGGACAAAGGTATAAGGATAATTCAGTGAATAAAGAAATTTTTTAAAGAAATGGTGCTGGAACAATTAAATAATTAAATGTAAAAAATGATCTTTGATTCATAACTTGCCCAATATGCATATATATAAATTAATTCAAAATAGATTGTATACCTAAATGTAAAAACCACAATTACAAAAGCTTTAAAAAATGGGAAATACCATTTTGGACTTGGATATGAAAGAAAATATCTTAGATATGAGAAAGGGATGAACCATAAAATTACCTTTTATCAAAATTATAAATCCCTACTCTTCAAAAGACACTGTTAAGAAAATTAAACTATAAACCATTGGAAAAATTTTGAAAATCATATATTTTATGAAGTATTTGTACCCAAAATGTATGAAGAACTCCCAAATTTCAATAATAAGAAAACTGAAATCCTGGTTGAAAGTTTTGATATACACTTTACCAAAGACTATCTATGAATGACAAAAAAAAAAATGCATGAAAATTGATCACTATATTTGGTCACTAGAGAAATGTTTATTAAAACCACAATGAACTAACATTATATACTTATTATCATGGCTAAATTAAAAAATAAAGAGACCCTGAAAGTATTAGGATATAAAGCAACTGCAATTCTCATACAGAGCTGATGGGAATGTAAAATGCTGCTGCTGCCTTCAAAAACATTAGGTAGTTTCTTTAAAAGTCTGATGTATCCTTGCCATGTGATCCAGCTCTTCCATCCCTACATATTGCTCAGGAGAAATTAAAATTCATGTCTACATAAAGACTTATGAATGAATGTTCATAGCAGCATTATTTGTAGCAACCAAAAACTGGAAACTGCCCAAATATCTGTCAATCAGTCAATGGATAAAAACTGTGCTACATCTGTACACTGAAAGAGCGTGAAACAACATAAAAATGAACGATCTATAATATGCTACAGAATGGATAATCTCGAAATATTTATTCTGAATGAAGGATGCCAGACAAAATGGGTAGATACTATTCGTGTAAAGAAGGAAATGATAAGAAAGATTCCAGTGTAAGAACTTACCAGAGACAAAAAGAAACTTTTGGGTTAATGGACAGGCTTATTATCTTGATTGTAGTGATGGCTTCGTGGGTGTATGCACATAGAAAAATCAAATTAGTTTAATTTAGGGTATGTCCCTTATACAACAATAAAACTGTTTAAAATAAAACTAGCCACAGACAACAATCGTTAAAAAAATTTTGAATAAATAATATTTAAGAATGCAATCTACCAACATTTGATTTTTTTCTGAATTGACTTTTATAGAGAAGAGGGAAAAAGTATTTTGGAGTGTGATATTGAACCTCACAGTTTATTTAAAATAATCTTATTCTTCTTCATTCTTTTATGTGACTCTGAATCTATGTTTTTGTATATTTTGACGTGTTAAACAGTGTTCAACAAGGAACCTAGCACATAGCTTTGTATTAAAAACCCTGAACTATTAACATTTTAACGTTTGAGCCTAAGAGTGTTCAGGAAAAGGTTTTGTGTTATATTTCATGATCCACTGCCACCGCTCTTGAAGTAAAGCAATATATTTCACAGAAGTCAGAGTCACACAAGCACTGAAAAACTGTGAAGATAAGGAAAACAACGTGTGTATCTCCTAAGGCTTCCTTCTCCAGGAACTTGAAGGGCTACCTGAGTGCTTAGCAAGACTGAAACCATGGAGATATGAACAGTAGTCAACACTGATGAAGTGGGTCCCAGAGGCCTTAGGTATTAAAGAACAAAAAATGAGAGATGCTATTTTACCCAGCAAAATTTATAACATTATTCAAATCAAAATAGTCTCCTAAAATCATATTCAATCATGGATTTGTAAATACACTTTTAAACTGGTAATGCAAAATAGATGTTTAAAATTAGGTTGTTCATTGACATCCCATTACCTATTATATTTGAGTATTGCAAATACTTAAATAGTTGAGTAAAGAATATTTGCTCAGAAAGTAATTAAGGAAATCAGTTTTTTAATGAAAGCAATTAACATATTCACAGTGCTTCCATTTAATGTAATTGCTTAATATTAATGTGCAGCATAGATGGTTTAGTTAAATTAGTTTTAATTTGGTATAGAGCATCAAAGCTTTCCAATGAGATTAGATTTCACCAAGTAACTTGTGTTTCCAGATGAATAAAGTGTCTAAGAATAGTGATTGGTCAAACATTTCAATATAACTGAAAATTATGTAAGATTCTTTCCTTGCCCTTTGTAGTCAATTTTAAACTTTTGAGTCATTATGATACAAGTCTACCTAAATTTTAGCAATACAGGATCCTCTGTAGCATCACTTTGAGATGTCCACTGATAACATTCCGCTTTTTCATAGATTCAGAACTGATTTTAACAATAGTTTTGGTCCAACCAGGAGGACTTCTTGCAGTCTACTCTTGTGTAGAAAGAGGGATGGACGTCCAGTAGGAAAGACATGAGTTTTTAACTTTCTTTACAATTCTTCTTTTTTTTTTAAAGATTATGTGACAAGTGTCAAGAGGTCGTGGGTTTGTTTTTTTTTTTTAGAAAGATCTTAAATTTTTTTTTTATTGAATTTTTTAAGGATCTATTTATTTTATTTTTAGACAGAGGGGAAGGGAGGAAGAAAGAGAGGGAAAGAAACATCACTGTGTGGCTGCCTCTCGCACGCCCTCTACTGGGGACCTCATCCACAACCCAGGCATGTGCCCTGACTAGGGAATCAAACCGAAAACGCTTTGATTCCCAGGCCCATGCTCAATCCACTGAGCGACACCGGCCAGGGTTATGGGTCTTTTTTTAAACAAAAGGAATACCTCGTTTCAAGGGAGGACTGGCACTATCTAAGTACATGTGCTTGTAGAGAGAGCATTGAGAGAGACACTAGAGAGGACAAACTAAGGTAATGGTTTCCCATCTGTGCTATACCCTATGGGTTCTGCTGAACCCCAAGATAAGATGCTTTCATAATACTTATCACTCTTTGCACTAAAGTCATTTGCATATTTGCACTCATATGTGTTGCTTTTTTCTTGGATTAAAGTATTATTAAGAGTGCAGGATTTAGAGCCAGACAACTTATGTTCATATCCTAGGCCTGTCACTTGCTAGTCCAGAGACCTGCCCAAGTTACTTAATATCTCTGCTTCTTTGCTTCCTCACAGGTAAAAGGCTAATAACAGTCACTACCCCATAAAATTGTTAAGATTTAAAGAAATTAATACAAGTAGCTTTCTTAAGGTAATACCTAGCACATAATGAACATTTGGTAAGTTATTATCATTATTACTAAAGTATAAGCTTTGTAAGTGCAGAAATATTTATAACTGTTTCTACTACAGTGTCTAATTCAGTGTCTTGCACTGGATGATTTATATTCCCTCTCCTTCCCTGCTATTCCTGTCCCTGATCCATATGGCAGTCTCAGAGAGGCCCACCTGATTCCATAGATATTAAAAAACCCTCTCCTATATTCTCAATAGTGAATGGATGCTTATCTCTTTTGATTGAGATTTTTTCATCTTATCTGTCAGCATATAAGCATCAGAACTTCATTGTTTCACTGCTGTGTCCTTAACAAATATTTGTAAAGTATATGAGGGGCAGTCATCGAATATTTGTTGAATGAATCAACTGAAATAATAATTCCCCAGAACTGACCTAGATGACTAAATGCTACCTGCTCAACCTAATAACAAAATTTTAAAAGACAAAACACAGAAATCTGACATGTTAGCAGAGTGAATTAAAAGAGTCAAGCAGTGGCTATTTTCATATTTGCACACTTAATATTTTCTGCTAACAGAAAAATTAGCCACTTTCACATCCCTAAGTAACCATGACATTTGTATTAATCAGGAACGTGTATAAATGAAAGCAGATATAGCTGTGAAACAAAAGCTGTAATCTCCATTGGTTCTGCCATAAGGTCCCTTTCCTTAACTCTTAAAAAGCCCTTTCACTTTTTTCCTCACCCTGATTACACTTCAAACATGACAATCAATCTTGCTCGTGCCCTGTCTTGCACCTGAAGCAGAAAGACTTCACTGCACTTTGAGATCAGCCGTCCTTAGAGATTACCCTTCAACAATGCTACTCTTGCCTTGAGAATGGCCTTCAGAACCTTTATTCTTTTCTTAATGCTAATTCCTCGAATGATGTGATTTTTTCCAATACTAGCTACGATTGTGGTCTGGGTATTTAACATTTTGAAATTAAAGCTGTGTCTACGGGAGATTTATTTTTTCCAACAGGCATATTTCTATACAGTAGAAATGCTTTCTCCTTTGAAAAATGAAAATATGATCTTATGTAGGTTCAAAGTCAACACCAAAATGCTGATCAATTAGCTATTTCTTTGAGAAAATTGATCATATTTTGTTAAAGTGAGAGATACAAATAAAATATGTTAGCGGTTCCAAAATTAGAGGTTACTGTGAATATTATTTATCAATGCAAGAATAATTTAAAATATATAATATATACCAGACTGTTATCTGTTATATTTTTGTAAACAGCACTGCATTACATACGTGAAATGACAATCTAATGCGATTCTCTCAATAGCTTACACTTGTTGGATCTCTGCTTATTTTATATCATTATCAATTTTTGTAATTGTACCTTGATGCCATCTAGCACAGAAAAAAAATTCAGTTATTCATTACCCATTACTAATAACTCCTCACCCGTGTGGTTTCTGTTATTAATTTCCTTCATTTTGTTCAGATCTATTTTTAAAGGAAATGTTTAATTTTTTTGAGAATTGGTGGGAACTCAGGAAACTTTTTGTCTAGGTAAGTGGAGTCCAGAGTGAGAGAACTAACTAATGTAATTTTGGTGTAGAGCCTGACTCAGTTCTTTATGACTGATCCACTCAGATTTTGAGATGAATAGAATATTTCAAATGTTTTACTATTCTTATAAAAGAAACAATGCCTGCCACATATTTCTGCCACCTTCTGTCCTTTCTTATATCCAGTCTATACCTTCTGCCCCTAGGCAGGATTCATTTTCAATTCATTGGGTCACTTTTGCCAATAGATGGCATAACTGGGCATTAAAGAGACCAGGTCTCACCTGCTCTTTCCCTGTTTCATGAGTCCGTGTGGATAGGACACCTGCCAGTCTTCGACACTGGCCTCTCAGGGATGAACCATCAAGTAGAAACTGCTCTCTAATGACCAACCTGGAAATGCTTCTCCCATTCCATTGGTGTCTAGCTTCTCTGCCTAAGGTCTGGGGTGCAAATCAGGCTATAATTGACCCCCTCAGACCAGCATCTTAGATTTAAGGAAAGGGAAGTTGAAGCCAGAGTTCTCACTGGGGCCTCCTGGCCAAAGGCAGATTCTCAAAAGCAGTTTTAACCAGAAACTCTTCCAAAGGGTCTAGTGAGTGTTTGTTCAGACAGAAATAAATTGGCACTTGGCATCTCACTGAGTAGTATTACTCTTCGTGTGTACAATTTCCTTGACAGAAAACCTCAGAGAAAAGGAAAGGTTACTGGTAGGACTTAAGGACACTCCCCCCACACACACACATCTCTATCTATTCTCTAAATGGTAAAATCAGTTGCAAATTAGGAGATGGCTATATTTCAACAGGGCTCCCTTCAGACACAATGGAGATCAGCCTTTGAACAATTCCACATTCTGCACCATTTGGTCTGAAACTTAGTCCCAATTGGCTCAGAAACTGAGGAACTGTAAATATGCAGGTTATTGTTTACTACTTGTAGCCAAAATGAGCTGGAGGATAATAATAATGATGAAATAATATATTAAATAATTTCCAATATAAAAATGTTCTTTTATATAATTCTTAAATTATGTCTATCAGAAAGCAATTATTACTTCCATTTTCTGCAATAAAAAAAAAAGAAACCTCAGGGAAATCATGATGGTCAGTGACAAATTTGAAATTATGGCCTTTAGTTACTAAATAATTTTCCCACTCAACCTGTTCTTTGAGAAGATACAGACTTACTTCGTCAATGGCATTGATACATGGAATTCTAACATGAAATATATCCATCTGTCTTCTGCCCCACCCATGGCCTAGAAAAGAAAAGAAATCTCAGGAGAAAAAAAAACAATATCTTTAGAATAGATGCTATGAAAGAGAGAAGCGAGGGAGAAAGAGCATGAAAGAACTGAGGTGTTTTTGAAGAACATAAAAATGGCAGGGAAAAAAAAAGAGGACCCATTTCTTGGGACACACACTCAATACTTCACAACGGTGCCTCATGTTGGTCCTGTCTATAGAGGCTCTTCCATGAATTAGAGTCCCTTCGCTACATTTATTTCAGAGAAACTCTAATCAGAGATCTGAACTGTTAGCAGGAGAGTAATATAATTATTCGACTCCAGACACTACTGAGCTCTGAACTGCCCAACAAAATGATCTGTATTTGGTCCTGATCACTTTGGTCGCTAGCCTTTCAACCTCACTCAAGCCTTCCCTTTCGCTGTGTCCCCCAGACTGCTGGGGTCTTCAGAGTTCCTTTGTACTGTCTGCCCTCTGTTCCCTCTACACATCCCCCAACACGCCTCACTGGTGCTGAAGCAAACTCGGACTCAACCTATAGCTTATTTCAGCTTCCCTCTAACCACCTTGGTGTACATTTACTTTCATTCCCTTCTCCTGTCTGATGTAGACAAGATGGAAAGGAAGGACACAGCACAGCATTCTCTTATTGACAGGAAAAGAGAAGAAATAAGCGAGAATATCTGTCCCTGGGTACGCAGCGGTGCATCAGCGCTTCTCACTCCACCAGTAAAAAAGATGCCTTCGCTTCCTTGACATCTCGTCTCGTGGAGTCCTTGCTTTCTCACCCGGGTTGCTGGCAGGAATGATGCTGACGGAAGCTCTTTGAATGATTTCTTCTCACAGTTGGGATGGCAGCTATCTTTATGGAGGAAAACGACTTCCAGCCCCTAAGAGAGCAGCTGTGCAACACAGTAAATGTCTTGCTTGGAATTATAACATGCTTAATTGAAACACTAGAAAGCTCATAAACATCCTTTTTATGCACACCATTCTTTTCTCCCCCTTTTCCATACACTAAGTCAGTTTGGTTTTTCATAACGAATATTCAATAAATATATTTGAAGGTCTATGTTATCTTTGTTGAATGAGTAAGATATTGATTAAGGTCAAGTCGTAAAGGATACATGTTTTACTGGTGAAAAAGGCAAAGGCATTTTCGGCTAATCTTCCTCCTTGAATGTTCAAGGAATAATTTTTATTAAACAGTATCACTAATCATTCCTAACATTCAGTGATACAGAAAATATTATCCAAGTTGTCACCAGCATTTTACCCTTTCTTAGCTTTAAATGTGCAAATACATGTGAATAAATACCTGAATAAAAAGCAAACCTAAAATAATCCTTTATCACTTTTCTTGGACCTGAGAGTGAGGAGGAAAGCTGTTGTAACTTTTAACTCCCTATAGAACTCAGAGAGCTCTTTGACATGAACCTTAAGAGCATCTACAACAATGGGTAGTACTTAAACGGTCTATCATTTTCAAAGCATTCTAATTTCCCATTTTTTTAAATTCTCACTTTTCCCTTTTGGGAAACAGGATAAGAATTATTAACAGCATTTTACTGCTACGAAAACTCATGCTCACAAACAAGTTAAGGGAATTGCTCAAGACCGCATGTCTTGCAAGTGGTTGAGTTAGGATTTATCAAAAAAATATTCTTTACTTCTGATCCTGTCACCCTTCCACTGTATTACGTTGCTGACCTCTGAAAATGCATGATGAGTGCCATAAATCTGCACCAAGATGGGGTCGAAGCATAGCATGGCATCAGTAAAGTTTATCTTCAGAACGCTGGCATTCTTTACATTTGTGGGCCACCCCCCATTTTCGGATGTACCGACCTCCTAGCATTTGCCCTTGTGTTGGCCTTGGCCGAATATGTTGTTCATACTGCGAAGCTATTCTGTGCTCTCCCCGCCATGCCCCAGCACTTCTCTCAATTCTTCCCCGTCAGTGTTATTCAGATTGAATTAGTCTTGGGTATGGAACACCAATTCTTATGCCTCAGACATAGAAGGCACACTTAGGAATGTGTTGAACGGACTTGAGTTAACCTGTTGCCTTGGGACATGCTGCTACCTCATGAAGAAATTATGAAAACAAATACCCACTGTTTGGGTTACGGTTTCCCACGCATGCTGTTACTCTTCCTTCTCCCCTCACCCTCAAACACTACTGGTCAATAAAGCACACTTTGACTAACGGTGACTCACTCTGACATTCTCTCTAGCCAGGATTGTATCAGAATCTCCAAGGTCAAGCAGGAAGCTTGAAAAAGCCTTCTTTCCCCACCTGGATATTTCTCCTAGGAGAAGGGCCCTCCAACCTCGTTAGACTCACTGGTTAGCCCACTCTTGGTACCATCACTGCATTTCAGCAGAGGTATTTAATGCCTTCATCCAAAGGTTAGTTCAAGCAGAATGGCAGGCTAGCTGCAGGTATAAAGGTGGTGTGTAAATAATTCTGCAAAGATGGTTTTTTTATAGACGTAGCCACTTTCATCCCACTGCTTCCACATTCATGACAACTGGCTCAAGTCTAGTGGGTGGAGGTGTGTTACAAATGAGATGGAAGTTTGCAGAGACTGAAAAGGAATACTGTGTGAAAGAACACAAAGAAAATGGAAGCAGGGAGGAGGGAAATTAACTTTTATATTGCACTTCCTCTATGTCAGGCAATTTATATACATTATTTCTCATAAAATCCTAAAAGTCATTATTAATATCCTCATTATGTATGTAAAAGAATTGAGTTTAGAGAGTTCAAATAATCCCCCATGCTCATTAAACAGTACATTTATATGTAACACTAAATTTTAACAAGCTCATTTAACAGGTTCACTATATGTACCTTACAAGTGATGGTGGCCAGATTTGAACCCCAGACCCTCTTCCTTTTACGAGGCCCCCTTAAATATATAAATTGTGCTATATGCGCTATTAGAAAATAGGAACAAACTGTGTGTAACTTGTGCAGCCCTGCATACACACCAAGGCAGGGGTACCATTTTATAAGAAAGTTTATTCGCTGTGCAGTACCTAATCCACGAAGATGAGATGCACAATAAAGACACATCAAATATTATATGTGGGGATCTAGTCAGACGCTAGTGTATAGCACACACCTGAATGGAAAGGGAACAGCCCCCAGGAAAATAGAGTGCCTAAAACACAGAAAGAACACTTAGGTTGTAAAGGACCGTCTATGGGTTACCTTGACGAGTTTATAGTCCATTGTCTGTCCACTGAGTCCGGTAACCCTTTGTTTCTCCACCAGGAATCTGAGGGCCTGAAAAGTGAGGTGGCTTTCCTTAATGCACAGTGGCTCTGTTCCATACGCCTATCATTTTCAAAGCAGACTTCCCTGGGATGTCAAGGTGCCCTTCAATAATTGCAGGACCACCTCTGCAAGCTATCATCGTGAAGATTGATTGTTTGTTTAACACTGATGCGTCTGGCACTGTACCAGGCGTAAAGAATATGTACTCAGAGTTCAAGAGACACACTATCTTAATTAGAAAGACAAATAGCTGTTTTAAGAGCTCAAAGGGTGATTAGCCCCTTGAAATGTAAGTCACCATGTTCACATTTATAAAAAAATGTTATTTTCCCCTTTCACTGCCTTAACAGCTCATAAATACTACTGAGATGGGAAGAAAGACAATAAGAGCGTTTGTGAAACTGTGTGCAATTGCTTGAGAATATTATTCATTTTAGCGAGTTTATTACTGGACAGCTGTTTACAAATTTAGGAGCAGATTGTTCCATGGATGAATGAATTTTGGTTGAAACAGGAACATGAGAGGTCTTTGAGGTCCTCACTGATAATATTCACACTAAGCAATGTTGCATAGTTCCCCATAGGGAGCAGTTGGATTTTCCACACCAGCTGATTCGTGGTAAATATTGTCTGAATTATCCTGACAATGTATAGGAAATAAAACATCTTTAGGGACACTGAAGGCCCAGATATCCATCTGGAACCAGGAAAAAAAGTGCTCAGCCTTTAGCGTTGACATGCAGTTGGTTTAAAATTCCTACAGGACTACTGTCTACTTGTCATCAAACAGGTTATATTCACCTGGCCCATCTTAGTGCTGAAAAAGGAACCTGAAGAACCACTTTTTAAAAAGTTATAAGCATAGATCGGAATCATCATAACTAATTTCAAACCCTAACGCTGCTCTTATTTATGTGAGTTGAGCAAGCTGCTTAAACTTAAGAAGCATTGCCCCATTATGGAAAATAGGAATGATAATACCAATATCTCGGAGATATTTTTAGAACAAAATAAGTTATTTTTGTTAAAAGCTAGCATAATGCTTGGCACAACATATGTGCTCCAAAAATAGTAGACACAGTTATTATTATTACTGTTACGGCTCTCACTTATGCACCTTAATCAGTTCAGGAGTGCTGTCTGCCCCCAGAGAGTTAAAGCTGTGGTTCTTTATAATGTACTGCCAAGAAAAGAGTGTTTCCTATACAGTTGGGTGGACTTGAGAATGAACAATGTATTAATTTTGCAAGAGGTTTAAATTCACTGAGCCTCAGTTTGCTCATTGGAAATAAACAGAATAATAACTCAGAGAGTAGTTGTGAGAAACAAATAAGATATTATATGTGAGCAAAGGCTCTGGAATATCCTAGGTATCTAAAAAATATTGTCTCACATCTACACAGCTGTGTCTTTTTTGAGAGGTAATATTTTTATATTTTACTTTTTAATCTTATTTTTAATTACACTTAGAATTCAATGTTATTTTGTATTAGTTTCAGGTGTACAGCACAGTGGTTAGACAATCATGTACTTTACAAAGTGATCCCCCAATATTTCAAGTATCCACCTGGCACTGTACACAATTATTACATTACTGTCTACATTCCCTATGTTATACCCCTCAGACTATTCTGGAACTACCAATTTATAGTTCTTAATCCCCTCACCATTTTTACCTAGCTCTTCATACCCGTCCCCTTGGGCATCCATCAGTTTGTTCTTTGTATCTGAGTGTGTTTCAGTTTTTGTTTGTTCATTTATTTTGCTATGTCTTAATAGATCACATTTTATTATAATTTCATTGTTCATGTAGTTCACCCAGGCCACTATAAATACTTGGAGTAAATCAACTCTTTTTTAATCTCCATAATTTCAGTACCTGGGTAGTAAGTGGTTGTTTGTTTCATTGAATGAATGAGTGAGTATGTGTATTTCATTTGCTCCTCAAAAATAACCCCAAAAAGTCAAGTCAGATTATGTCGCTGATGGAGACTGGGGTTGTCTGCATGAGAAGAGCCTTGGATCTCACGCCAAGTGTGGGTGTTAAAAGCTACAGAGACTTGTTGGCTCACTCCACACACTTAAAACAAGAGAGCACTGGAGAGCTTCACCTGCATCTCCCACAGTTTCAGAGCTTCTGTGAAGCTGTAACTAGTGACTGAATCATGACAAACACTGAAGGTGGGAAGATAGAGTAGGAATAAGAGCAAGCTGGGCTGCTCCCAACAACAGAGTGGGGGGTCCTGTGAGTCTAAGACATATTGTGTAGCTAATATGATTGATTCATCCTGGAAGGATCTCTGTGATTGTTAAGTTTATGTGTCAGCTGGACTAGATCACTGGGTGTCCAGATATTTAGCTAAACGTTATTTCTGGGTATATCTGTGAGGGTGTTTACAGGTGAGATTGGCACTTGAATCAGTAGGCTGGGTAAAGCAGGTGGCTGTCTCCTGTGTGGGTGAGTATCATCTCATCTGTGAAATCCTGAGCAGGATGAAAATGCAAAGGGAGAGAGAATCTGTTGTCTGTGCCCGAATACCTGAACTGCAACGTTGGTCTTTCTTCCTGCTCTTGGATTGGGAATTACATCATTAAGTCCCCTGGTTCTGAGGCCTTCAAATTCAGGTTGAGCTGCCCCTGGCTTTTCTGGATCCAGCTGTAGACAGGAGGTGGTGGAAATTCTCAGTGTTCATAATCATGTGAGCCAATTATCTATCTATCTCTCTCTCTATCTATCCACCTACCTATTATCTATCTATCTATCTATCTATCTATCTATCTATCTATCTATCTATCCTGTTAGTTTTCCTACTGGATCTGTTTCTCTGGACCACCCTGGCTAATATAGTCCCACTCAAGAGAGTCAGCTGTCAGGATGGAGAGACCTTCATAGTAAGAGTTGAGAGGGGTTATCAAAGGATTGTATGAAAAAGGAATTCCTATGTCAGATCTAGATGGGGCACCGAAGAACTCAGAAGGAAACAATTAGGATGTCTGTCACAGCAGAGAAGGGAAATGTTATAGAATGAGTGTGAGGGCATTGCTCTGAAAATAAACAAATGAAATATACCTTCTGCAATAACTGAGGCAAATGGCTCACAATCTTCTCCATTGGCAATTACTGCTCCTTTCTGAAACCCAAGAGTGTTTTGTTCCTTAGAAGAGAGGACTCAGTCTGGCTGCTGAGAGGAGAGAGTTAATTATTGGAGGTAAAATACACGTTAAATAGAATAGAGCTCGTAGTAAAGTTAAACTGTAATAGCAGTAAATGTAGATGAAGGAGAAACTGAAAATTAGGCCAGCAAGGAAGATGATTCATTAGTGATTTGAAAGTGGGACAGTGTGCAATGAAAACGAGGTCCAGAGTTGAAAGGAGGCAATGGGTAATGGGAACAAGGAAGTCAAAGCTAAGAAATGTTTGATTAAAAAAAAAATTACCCCGCTTGTCTAAACTGTTTCTCAAGAAAAGATGAAGGGCTGATTATTGATCCTCTTAGTGAAAATATCCTAGATCTCATTAGCCTGAAAATTGAATTGAAAAATTCCTGTCTAAAATTTAATTTACAATTTGCAAAGAACATTCTCATTCATTATCTAAGTCACTCTTGAAATAAATGTGGGATACCCAGAAAGAGCCCTGTGGAGAAACTTTGGGGCAATCATCACTTGCCCAGAATAAAAGAGGGCTTCGAGGAATGTGGGTAGTGAGAAGTCACTTCAAAGGGAGAGACGAAATGGAGTTTCTCTGGCTGCTGTCCTCACGGGTGGTCTTGTACTTTCCACATGAAGACTATGTTTAAAGAGGCTGAATTCCACTTTTCACAGTTGTCCTGCTTCTGAGGTTTCCCTAAGATGTCGCCTCTCTTGGCACAGGAAACGGCCCTCTGATAGTGGCATCACTAGTCATCATGATTTGTGAGGGCCCGTTTCATGTTGACAGTAGCTCCTTCAAGTCACCCCAGTGTCTCGGGTGATTTCCCAAAATATGATATTTAAATAGTGTTAGTTTCTTGTACTGTTTTCCTCATTGATGAGCTCTCATGCAAGTGAGGAAATGAGAAACCATTAGAGGCATATATAAACCTGACAACTAGCCTATTTAGACAGAATTTTGCACAGCAATCTGCTTTGCTACCAGCACTCAGGTAGTTGTAGCATATATTTCTACCATATGTCCAGTACATCGCAGTGTTCAATCGCAACTTCCTTTACTAGGGAAGCTAATTACATCCTCTTATGAATTTCACATACTGTATTTTCACATTGTATTTTTAAGGTACAAGTATCATTTGCTTTTCTCCTTCCATTTTTCACATGTAACCTTGAGATGTCTGTAATCTAAATTCTATCTTCCTCCTTTCCCCCAAAGACACGTCCTTTTTCCTTTCCACCAACCAGTTCTCACAGTCTTAGACATCCACCGTTAACCACTCCTTACCTGGGTTCATTCTATCCCTCAAGGCTTCTTCTTTAATCACTTTTCTTCATTTTCTGTGTCCTTGGGTGGCTCTATAGAATCTTCAAACTTGTACACTGCTCTTTTTTTATTCCCACCTAGAAGGAAACTTACAAGCAAAGAGTGACATGTGATTAATCACATGCAAATTCATGCATGTCTTTTCCCCAAAGCATTCTTTCCTGGAGCAAACGATGATTTTTTAAACTGAAGGCACAGCAGCAGCTTAAGTATTATTGTTCCATTATTTTTTTATAAATGTGTTTATCTGGTACAGACAACGCTCACTATAGTAATAGGAGGAGGAAGAGATCGAAGCGAATAAGAAATAATAATTACATAAAAGGAACTTACCATATAGGGTACAGATAAGAAAATAATACAGTAAATATAGCATAAACCAAATAGGATATGCCTCAGAAGAGGTCTAAAAAAGGGCCTATGGGATACTGAGGGGGGCACATGGCGTGAAATGGATCAAGGCATTCTTTAGAAACAGGATGCATTTGAGATTGATGGAATAAATAGTAAAAGAGAGAGGGTGAGAGAGACTGAGAGAGGGTGGAGAGGCTTTCCAGGGAGAAAGTAGGAGCAAACACAAAACAAAACAAAACACCAGCAGCATATACAGGGCTATTGGGAATCAGCCATGACCTTTCATAGGACAAGTTTACTGACCTTTGGCCTAACCAGTTCAGGCTGACAGAGCAGCTCTACCCTCTGAGGTGAACCAGGGCCCCTGGCTGCTCAGGGGGGCACCACCAACTCCAACACAGAGCCTGAGTTTACTTGCTCCGGCCCCAGGGTTTTTCTGGCAGGAACTGCGGACCGGCACAGTCACTTAGATCTCTTCATTGAGTGAACTTCTCTGCATGGTGTCTCCTAGCTGCCAGGTACAAGAGGAGTGTAGTCTCTAGTTAGGAACCGTGTGCCTAGTTTAAACTTTATTTCTAATAGACGGTAAAACTAACTGCAGCTTCTTATACTAGCCATCTAGTGTACCCTTATTCTTAATTCTGACCCTGAACTTTTCTCTCCACATATTGAGTTCTTGTTCTCATAAAGGATGGGATGAAAGAAGACATATGATTTTAAAGACTTGTAAATGTGTTTTCATTGTTTTCAAACACTACTGCTTCTTTCTTTAAAATACTCTTATAAGGTAAACTAAAATCAATATATCATATTTGCAATCAGAGGCTTAAGAAACTAGTTCTAAGAACATTTTCTTTGTTTTGATACTATTAACTGATATCTCAAAGTTTTATCAGTCCAGAACTTTCCTCTCTCCCTCAATTGTTTCCATGCAGCTCTTCAGTGTGTGTTTGCTCTATAGAAAGACACAGAAAGATTATTAAAGCAAAATTGTTTTAATGAGTTTATGCCTCCACAGGATTATATAGGAGAAGAAGTAGGTTCATTGCTTTTATTCTACCTCTAGGGCTGGCTTCAGGTTACACTGCAGTGGAAATATTAATAATCTCATTTTTCTTGATAATTTTTATTAGTTATGCATTACTCTAACAAGCGTTTCAGTTTGGCTTAATAAGGACACTAACTGAAATAGTACATGAGGTAGTTATATTTCCTTGCTACTGATCTGTACAAAACCAAAATAAATAAAAACGCATCTACCATTTAAATAAACCTGATAGCTATAGTCAAGGTTCAATTGTCATTAATCTGTATTTTACATAACCTAGATTTGCCTGGAAAAAGGTTAGTCATATCCCTGTGCTTAAGCATTAGCTTTAGTTACTTTTGTGACTCTTGTTTCTTAGATGAAAGCCTGGGATTCATATTTTTCAAGGTAGAAAGTTGAGTGTCCACATCAATTGTTTACAGCAACTAAGGAACAATATTCAGTTACTTCCTTGCAATGGGAAGAGGAACTATAATATTAATTATTTTAAACGTCCTGACCTGAAAAACATACTTCTCTGTGGCTAAACATCCGACAACAAAAGTTAGAAAATAGAGACAGAATGATAGAACTGATACTTGTTAATACAGGATGTTAACTAGAGATGTCCATGCCCAGGCTTAGCTAAGTGCAGCTTGCAGAGGAAATCCAGCCTTGTCCCTTTGTTTACAGATTATCTGTGGCTACCTTTGCACCAAATCCAGAGTGGTGGCACAAAGACCATGACTCTATGGTCCACAGTGCTGAAAATTTTTACTACCTGGCTCACGGCAGAAAATATTTGCTAACACTGATTTAGCCAGCTGCCCGTATTCTGTATGTGTGGATGTTGCGTTCAGGGGAGATTAAGAGGGTAAAGTAAGATATAGGTCTCATATCTTTTGTCTCACAGGCCAGAACCTCAAAAAAATTCAAGTGAAAAACTCTTTTCCTATTAATTCAATACAGCCTAAGCTCTCGTCTGCTCAGCCCAATTTCTCACTGCCCTTGAAAATGTGTCTTGCACTTTCATGAAATGCCACTGCACATACTCTTCCGTCTGCTTGGAATGTTATTTCTTCCTGCCTTCCCTGTCCTGAAAACTCCTACGTACTCTGTAAGGCCCAAATTAGATGTCATATCATCTCAGTAGCTTTCCTTGATCTCCCGAAGCAGAAATAATGGCTCTCATCTGTACTTTTCTAGCAATTAATGGGTGCCTTTTAAAAAACACGTCAAAATGACACACTTAAGAATGAGTAATGTCACTCAATTGTACATCTCTAAGTGGTTAAAATGGTAAAGTTTCTGCTATACAGATTTTACCACTATAAAAAAAGAAATAATAGAAAATAAAAAGGTGAACATTGTTCATGTATCATTCTGGAATTCTGGCATGCACATTGTGGGACAGAGTTTTATAGCAAAAGTCATTAGTGTCTAGCCTGGTCAAAAATGTTCATGGAACCTATCTGAATGCTGAATATGTTCTTTCTAAAGCACTTTTCTACTCTTATGTTTTTCCATATATATATATGTAAGAATGAGTTAGAGAGAGGTATTACCTTTCATAAATGAAATATCACCTTTAATGTGAATACTGACCCAAAGGCTAAGATAATGCATATTTATTTAATGTAAGTTGGCTAAGCTTTTTAAAAAGCAATTTGACTAAAGCTACCAGAGTCCCCAAAGTATGTTAATGCAGTGATTTAATTTTTGAAAAATATATCCTAAAGAAACAATATAATGTATAAAAAATTTTATGATCAAGATGTTCAGCTTGCTGTTGTTTATAAGAGCAAAACTTGATGGCTTATTAAAAATGAAATTTGCCTCAATGGTTAAATAAATTATTTTACATTTACTCATAATTTTTTATAATTCATTAAATGTATGTTTACAAAGGGCTTAAAATAAATTGGAAACAAGATTAAATATACAGTTAAGTAAAAAAAAAAATTGGCCATACATTGATCACAAATATATAAAAAAAACACAAAATAAACAAAACACAGAAAAAACAAAAGCTAATGAAAAGAAATATAGAAAATGTTGAAAAGAATGTCATAATAAAAATATTGAGAGGCTTTCCTTGGATTTTTTTAGTATTGTGTGCTTTTTTCCCCTTATTTCTTTGATTCTAAATTTGCTCTAATCATTTTTAACATATATAATGGGAAGCTATGATTTTAAAAATATTATTACATTTTTACTCTAATTGCTATAGTGTCTTTAAGTGATTAATGAAGTTAGATATTTAACTATTTACTCTTTTACTTGATCAATTATTTTACTACAGCACAGGAAGCCAAAACGTTCTTATTTTTCTTTAGTTTGACAATTTGGCTGTTCAGATTCAATGTGCTATTAGTGCTATGTACTAACGATGCCAATCTGGAAATGTTATATACATAAATAGCCTTTTTAGCCTCAGTTTCCTCATGTGTAAAATGGTTATAATAATAATAATAACAGTAATTAATTCACAGGGATTTTGTGAACTATTAGAGGAGATAAAAGACAACATTGAGAGCTGGTACTTAAAAATGTTAATTCTTTTCTTTCTAAGAATATCTCTGTGATATCTGATAGCACAAACCACAATCATATTAACCATTTGAGCTGTCTACAATACAGCCTCTTGGTTTAAAGTGAAAAAAAAAACAAACCAACAACATTGCATGTGTTTAAAACTGAGCATCAGGCCCTGGCCTGGTAGCTCAAGTTGGTTAAAGTGTCATCTCCACTGGCCATGGTTGTAGGTCTGATCCTAGGTCAGGGCACACACAAGGAGCCACCAATGGATGTATAAACAACAAATCCATGTTTCTCTCTCTCTCTCTCTTTCCCCCTCCCTTCCTCTCTCTCTTTAAAATCAATAAATAAAGCAATAGCAAAAGCTATAGCTAACTAATAAATATTGTTATAGGGTCAACAAAGAGTTCTTAACCCTATCCATAATCATCAGGGAATGAGGTTTTTTTAAATAAATAAATAAGTAAATAAATAAATAAATAAATAAATAATAAAATTGAGCATCATTAAGAATACAAAAAGGAAATTTTCATCTAGTTTTATGGAAATTATATGCTTTTGGGAAAGGTTTTAAATACCCTTTGGAATGAAATCCTTACAGCATTTCTAATAGGATCCAAATATTCCTAAACGTGTTCTACTGTTTCAAGAATAATGGTACAAGAACATTTTAGAAAAAAAATATGAGTCTTGTTAATATGTTAATTTCAGAGGCATATTTCTACTTGACAACTGTGGGTATTATTTTAATTAGAGTCATACTTACATCCTAATATAAAAATTACCACTAAAAACAGTCTTAATTTCCATCAGGGATAATTTATTGTATTCTTTTCACTTTATTCTTGAACCCACACCTATTGCAAATTATCTTGTCTCTTTTAATTAGTAGCCTAAAGCAGTCTTCTTATTTTTTACTCTTCTCTGCTATTTATATCAATTATCTTTATTTCTTTTTCAATTTTCCCTTAATTTAAATTTCAATGTAATAAAACCAGAATAAAATAATAATAAAAGAATTTTGCTGGCTTTTAAATAAAAACCTATTTAATATTATTTTCATTTATTTCTAAATAGTAGGAAGGCATACACCTTAGTGAGAAACAATGGGAAAAATAAGGAATAAACAAAATCAAATCATCAGTGTGTTTTAGTTGGAAATGTTTATTTTTAGCTAACCACATGGGCCTTCAGAATAATTGAGAAGTTAGTCTAAATTGTTTTGTATTTTGCCATATTTCCTGTGTAATTTCAATTCAGACTGGTTACATCACAGATGTGAAGTAAGCTTTTAAAAAAAATTCCCTCTTTTAAATCTTTAGAATACCATCATAATTTGATATGCTAATTATACACACAGCTTGTCATACACAAATCTGAGCTTTTGTTGTAAATTAATGGTCAACTGGTCCAATTAAATGTCTCGTGCACATTTTTTCTTTTTTTTCACTTTTCTGAAAATACATATTGAATTAACTTAATCTATAAAATTTGGACTTCCGGCCAAGATGGAAGCTTAGGTAGATATACTTTGTCTCCTTGCACAACCAAAAGAAGGACAACAACAAATTTAAAAACAAAACATAACCAGAACTGCCAGAAAATCGAACTGTAGGGAAGTCCAACAACCAAGGAGTTAAAGAAGAAACATCCATCCAGACTGGTAGGATGGGTAGAGGCGGGCAGCCGGGGCGGAGGCGGGCAGCCGGGGCAGAGAGGATGCACGGCAAGGCTGCGGCTGGAGGACCGGGCGGTCCCACATTTGCGTGCGGATAAACCAGGAGGAACAACTAGGGGGTGAGAGAGACCATGCGACCCAGGGTTCCGGTATGGGAAAGGAAAGCCTCAAAACCTCTGCTGGTAAAAACCTGAGGGGGTTGTGGCGGTGGGAGAGACTGTCAGTCTCACAGGAGAGTTCATTTGAGAGACCCACGGGGTCCTGGAATGTACGCAAACCCACCCACCTGAGAATCGGTACCAGAAGGACCCAATTTGCTTGTGGGTAGCAAGGGACGTGACTAAAAGAGGACAAGAGCCAAGCAAGCAGCACTGTTCCCTCTCAGACCCCTCCCCCACATACAGCACCAGAAGGCAGTGACATGGGTTGCCCCACCCTGGCGAATACCGAAGGATCTGCCCCTCACAACATAATAGGCACGCTGAGGCAAAAAACAAAAACAAAAACAAAAATGGTCCAAATGAAAAAACAGATCAAAGCTCCAAAAATAGAACTAAGTGATGACGAGCTAGCCAACCTATCAGATGCAGAGTTCAAAACACTGGTAATCTGGATGCTCAAAGAAATGGTAGAGTATGGTCATAAAACAGAGGAAAAAGTGAAGGCTATGCAAAGTGAAATAAAGAAAAATATACAGGGAACCAACAGTGAAGGGAAGGAAACCGGGACTCAAATCAACGATTTGGAGCAGAAAGAAGAAAGAAACATTCAACCAGAACAAAATGAAAAAGCAAGAATTCAAAAAAATGAGGAGAGGCTGAGGAACCTCTGGAACAACTTTAAACACTCCAACATCTGAATCATAGGGGTGCCAGGAGGAGAAGAGGAAGAGCAAGACATTGAAAACTTCTTTAAAAAAATAATAAAGAACTTCTCCAATCTGGTGTAGGAAATAGACTCCCAGGATGTCCAGGGAGCTCAGAGAGTCCCAAAGAAGTTGGATTCGAGGAAGCACACACCAAGGTACTTCATAATCACATTACCCAAGATTAAAGATAAGGAGAGAATCTTAAAAGCAGCAAGAGAAAAGGAGACAGTTACTGACAAAGGAGTTCCCATGAGACTATCAGCTGATTTCTCAAAAGAAACCTTACAGGCAAGAAGGGGCTGGAAAGAAGTATTCAAAGTCATGAAAGGCAAGGGCCTACATCCAAGATTACTCTATCTGGCAAAGCTATCATTTAGAATGGAAGGGCAGATAAAGAGCTTCCTAGATAAAGTTAAGTTAAAGGAGTTCATCATCAAGCCCTTATTAAATGCAATATTAAAGGGACTAATCTAAGAAAAAGAAGATGATCAAAACTATGAACAGTAAAATGACAACAAACTCACAACTATCAACAACTGAACCTAAAAAAACAAAAACAAACTAAGCAAACTGCTATAACAGGAACAGAATCACAGAAATGGAGATCACATGGAGGGTTACAGCAGGGAGGAAGAGGGGGGAGAATGGGGGAAAAGGTACAGGGAATAAGAAGCATAAATGGTAGGTACAAAATAGACAGGGGGAGGTTAAGAATAGTATACAAAAGGGAGAAGCCAAAGAACTTATAAGTACAACTCATGGACATGTACTATGTGGGAGGAATGCTTGTGGCAGGAGGGCTGCAGGGTGGAGGGTAATAAAGGGGAGAAGAAAATAGGACAACTATAATAGCATAATCAATAAAATATATTTTTTAAAAATTTTTTCTGATATCAGTAACTACCTAAATAACTCGAAGCAATGTTCAATGATATAAAATTCATATCTTGGGAAAAATTGTCATCTATATGGGGCCAATTTCCAAATTAAAAAAACATTTAATAACATAATTAGATCTGAGAATTAATTTATATGTCAAATACATCAATTTTGCTGAAATCTCCATTTTTCCTCCATTTGGAGGAAAATTTAGCTGAAGTTTTAATAGAGAAGGAAATTTTGCAATGCCATTTGTGAGCTAAATCTATGAAATAGAAATATTCAGTGTCATTTTATAATGAGAATTTGTAAATTTAACAGTACTCCCCACTATAGGACATTTCATCGTGTAATAGCAGCTGACTGCAATGGAATTTCGTCTACTTCCTTATTGCTAACTAAGCTGACTGAAACACCTTCTTGTATTTTCTATGGATGTATTTGTTCAGCACATAACAATATTTCATGGTTCCAACATTCAGGTAACTTTTTCTCATTTAATTGCCTTCCACAGAATGCAGATGGTGTCAGAAGTGTAGATTAATGTGAGCAGAATATACATTTTCACCAAATATAGAACCTCAGTGTTGCACATTTGCTTGACTGGTGGTTACATTTCCCTTCTTCGAGGTGGCTCCCTTTCTTACACATATTTCTCTTTTAGATATTATAATTTAAAGATCACTCATATCCTTAGCTTCTGGGAGATCCTTTAAAACACTGTAGTGTTAGTTGTTGGGAGACCCCTTTGAAAATCTAATGAAAGCTATGAAATGTTTTGTCAGGAAAAATAATGTACTTTCCCTCCCTCTCTATCTCTCTCTCTTTCTCTCTCTCTCTCTCACACACACACAAAACACACACATACAAAATTTGTTTTTACTTTTTTTAAATCCTCACCTGAGGGCATATTTTTTATTGCTTTTAGAGAGAGAGGAAGGGAGAGAAGAAAGGAGAGAAAAAACATTGATGTGAGAGAGAAACATCAATCGGTTGTTTGATGTTTCTCCCACATGCATGGATCAGTTACAGGCGACACTCCAACCAACTGAGCCACGTGGGCCAGGGCCATACACACATTATTTTACATGCTAGTTCAGGAGGTTCACAAAATTTCTTGAAGCTTATTGGTGGGTCCCCTCAACCGGAGGTATCCAACAAAAAAAAATTCCTGAATAATCTTTTAAAATCTTTCTTAAATACATTTCAATTATTCTCATTCTTCAGACCTAGTCTTTTGTTACATGTCCCTGCTCTTTGAACTTCCAAAATATCTAGCTATTGGCCTGGATATTTTCTGACTGCCTCACTATGTCTTCTATTTCCTGAAAATGTCCGTTTGTCCCTCCTGCCTGCCTCGTGTCTGTTTGACTGGGGTCCAAACCACAGTTTTCCTAACATTCTTCCTGGAAACCCTGATCTTGGATTTCAGATTGGACCTGAAACTTCTCTGTAACAAGCATGTTTCTGCTTTCTCAAACTGTTGCTCCAGAATTCTCAATGAAATGTAATCAGTGCCCCAGCAAGATAACTTTTTGTTGCACACCGATATATGCAGAGGTCCCCATTATATATGTATGCATATCCCACATCTGAGCCGAAAGGAGAGACAGAGGCAAATAATTTTTTAGGAAGTATATTCATTTGTGTGGTTAAAATGTAACTGATTCAGGAAACTGGTGTAAATGGAAGCTAGACAGTAATTTATAATAGAAATCTGCATATAATTCTCCAACTTATTTGAGGCAATTATTTCTCTACTGCCACATTTCTTTTTAGTGAATGCCATACAATAAATGAGACTGCTTTATGTGCCATTCTATTTTATTTTTCCAATCTGACCATTTGACATAATTTAATGACTAAATGTACAGAAAGTAGACATCAAGGAAAATAGGAGAAAGAATATTAAACGGCTGTAATCACCTCTAATGGGAAAATATTTCCTAATGGAGAGCTCATGGTGGAGAATTGTGTTCAGTTAAAAGCTCAATTACATGAAATACTTTAGTTATGCTCTTTTTCTTCTTTTTTGAACAATCTTTTAACTATGTGTTAACCAGAGACCCTCATTATTTTCATTTGTAATTCCATTATTAAAATATGTTTCCCATAGTCCTTAGTGGTAATGTGCTATGTATGAAGCAAACATTAAAATCGGAAATGGTTAATGGCAGCTGTGCCTTGGGTCATCGTTTGACTATCAGGAGTCACTATGTCGTGTTGTAAATATGACCCCAATCAGATGCCATCATGAATTTGCAGATTGTTTCTGTTTGTTAATAAGTTTCCAGTTAGAATTTATTATGACATCATTTTTTCCTCTTTTGAATTAAACTACAAAAGTCAAACAAAAAGTCAAATGACAAGTCCAATTTTATGATTTCAGTTTAGTTAGAAATTATTATACAAAGAAATTGATATATTTAAGCCATTTTAAAAACCTAGTAAAATGGCTGGGCTTTAAACATTTTAAATAAAATAACTTTCTGCTCAATTATGTAGTTAGTTAAAAAGGAACTTATAACTGACATTTGAATGTATATGAGATGTTTATTTTTAATAAACTTATTCAGTGAGAATTAGATTGCTATCAGCACTGATGATAAATACTTTTTTAAAGATTTTATTTATTTTTAGAGAGAGGAAAGGGAGGAGAAAGGGAGCGATGGAAACATGGTGTGGGAGAAAAGCAGCAATTGGTTGCCTCTCTCAAGCCCCCAGCTGGGGACCTGGCCCACAACCATGCATGTGCCCTGACTGGGAACTGAACTAGCAACCTTTTGGTCTGCAGGCTGGAGTTCAATCCACTGAGCCACACCAGCCACGGTGCATTAATAATAAATAATTTTAACAAAGACCTAAAGAGAAGTAGAGTTTCCAATTGCACAGCCTGAGAGCTGGGTGTGTGTGTGCGTGTGCTGCCTACTTCCTCCTGGTGGGTGTCAAGTCACCAAATAGTCAACGTTATTATTAGTGATAAAGACAGAAAACAGCAGCAGGTTAATGGTATTTTCAGTTATTGCCTAGTTAGAAGGCAATGAAACTCTGGTCAGAGAATAGAAGAAAAATTCAAAAGGCATTGAAGAGTTTTAGATAATTAAGGGGAAATAACTAAATGAGTATCCATGGAAAATGAGGAGCTTAAGCTTCTGGGAGCATAAGGGAGGGGGAGGATATAATCATCAGAAACCAAGCTATTCAGCAGCTGTGAAATGTGACGGTCAAATGCAAACTGAGGATTATATCAGACACCAACTGTACAGTAGTTTTCAGTTGTTTGGGCTGCAAACAAAAGCCAAAGCTGATTGGAGCAGGTGTGTGCTCGCCTGAGATGTGCTCACATCCTGGACCAAGAGATGTGCTCGCATCCTGAATAATCTTGGTAAGGGAGTCCCTTGATTTGGAATTAGAAAGGGTTTCAGAGGTTGAGAAACAAAAGCTAAAGGCCTGAGAGCTAACTGACTCATTTCTGTTATAATCAGAACTGTAATTGGTAAGTTAAGTGACATTAATCCGGGTTTTCCAATCTACATCTTTTGATTCTGTTCACTAAATATCTCTCGAATCTCTCCTCTTTAGCCATTATGCCACCATCCTAATCCAAACCACCATCATTTCTCTTACAGATAGAGCAGGAGTGCCCTAAATGGCAACCCCATGTCCATTTCTGCCTTCCTCCAATTCACTCTCCAGATGTTCGGTACCGAGGGGTATTTTACCGAGCAGACTGGTCCAACCAGAACTTGCTCCCGACTGGAATGCATTGCCTTTCTGTGAATTTTTGAAGGACATTTTCCTCAAGACAAATGACTCCCATCTGTCAAAAATTTGTTATGAAATACTTTCTTTGTTTGAATAAGACATTTTATCACTGTCTACCAGAAAATCACCATAATAAATATATAAACATACGGTGTCTACATTGTGAATAGCACTCACTCAAATGTCCTCTGGTTCATTGCATTGTATGCACAGTCACACATACAACATGCAGCAGCCCTGAGTGTCATGTCCATTATGAAAACCTTCAGTGGCGTCCCTTTGTTCCCTAACTTACAGGTCCCAAAGCCTTACATGTTTGTAAGGCTCTAGAACTATTCTCTGCCTAGGCTAATTTGTGTGTCTGGGATGTTGCTTTTAACCCCACCCCATATCCTCTTTGCTTTGCTCTCTCCTTCTTCTCCTTCATATTCTCAGTATGAATGTCATTTCTTTCAGGAAGCCTTTACCCAAGACTGGATGGAGGCCACCTCAGTCACCTTGTACCTTAGAGCGTCACAGTCTCTTATTCAGTGCCTCCCTCGGTAGAATGAAGGCTTCCTGAGAGCAGACCATATGTCAGCTCTGGTCAGTGCCTCACAGTTCTTGACACAGTGGTGTGAATATGGTAGGTGTTTAGTACATACCTGTGGGGCATGTAAATGAAAGCTGAGGTTATAAAACAGTACTATATAATGAATAAGCATACATTAAATTGTGAGTAATAATGTCTTAATAAAAATTATTTAAAGACAATAAAAAGCAGAGGAAAGGAATCATGAAATTAACATTTGATAAAGTAGAATTGAGATAATATGATTTTATTAGTCTTGTTCCTGACTATGAATCCCCAATTTATTCCCTTCCTTAAATTGAATCTTATATCATAAAATAGAAAAAATTTTCCTCACTTCTCCATGTATATTTTAGGTACTTCAAAACTGAATTGTTGAATTCTAGATCCAAGATGGTGGTAGAGTAGGTGGAAGCCACACTTACCTCCTCCCAGGACCAAACAGGAATTACAACTAAAATATATATCAGTTATCTTGAATAACCAACTAAATGGCTTAAATGCTCCAGTTAAAGACATAAGGTAAGCCCTGACTGGTGTGGCTCAGTTGTTTGGACATGGTCCCACAAAGCATAAGGTCACTGGTTTGATTCCTGGTCAAGGCCCATGCCTGAGCTGCAGGCCTGGTTCCCAGCTCGGGTGCTTGTGAGAGGCATCTGATTGGTGTTTCTCTCATACATCCATCTTTCTTTCCCTCTCTTTGTCCCTCCCCTACCCTTTGTCTAAAAATAAATAATTTAAAAAAAATAAAAGAGTGCACATGCAAATTCAAAATACTAAGTACTTTACCTGGGTTAAAATTCTACTAATTTTATACCTGTAATAATGTAACTACTTTTTGAGAATTTAAAATTTTCCAGTCATGGCACTAAAAAGATGACATGCATTATCTCATATAAACCCCATGTGTGTATCCTAGGAGGTAATACTATTATTATCCCCTCTTAGAGATAAATTCATTGAGAGTTAGAATGAAGTATCTAATGAAGTATCTTGCCCAGGGTTGCATATCTAGTAAGTGATGAAATGAGAATTCAAATCTAAATCTAACTTCACATGCAAGCTGTGAACTAAACCTATGTTTCTGCTGAGAAAGAAAAAAAGACTCATTGCTTAATTCACTTAACAGTTGTACGATGTTGGGGAAATTAATTAATCTTATGTTTTCTCCTATATAAAATAAAAACAAGAGTGACACATTTTCTAAGGTTGTTGTATGGATTAAATCAAATAATATAAAATTAAATATCCAGGGTACATGATGCATATTTTTGTTACTTAGTAAATGCAACTGTCTCAGTAGATAAAATTTCTCATAACATCAGAAAAATAGTGAAATGGATGAAAAGTTTTGGAAAAATACACGTTCCTAAATGCAGTTTAGAAAAAGTAATAATTTAGCTTTTCAGCTTTACTTTCTATACTTAGACAAATATAAGACACTGAAAAAAAAGTATGATAAACTTTTGCTACCAAGGTCCTTGAATCGGTGGTTTAAAAAGATTCACAATGAGAAACTTAATGATATAGAATGTTTATAATGGGCTGAGTCAGTACAACAACAACAAAAAACACCTGAGAGGACCATATCTTCTTCACACATTAATCTTCTGCCATGAAAGATGCTACAATCACCAAATTTTAAACAAATTCAGATTTACTTGCCAGTGTGTACTTTTGTTTAACTAGCAACTCTGTCAAATTGACAGTGCAGAAATGGATATTACTTTGTATTTCTCAGGCACACTAAAATTGTCAGATATATATTTTAATCTTTACAGTCATTGCCACAGTCGAGGGCTTGTCATAAACTCAACCTCACTCAATCACTCTAAGAGTCAAAGTGATCAGACTAACAATCTTGTGGTCCAGGCATTGGGGATGGTTTTATTTTCCGAAAGAGTAATTGATTTATCAGTAATTAACCTGGAAATTACCAACCTGGCCAAAATTATTAAGCTTTTATGATAATGTGTTTTCTACATCCTGAGTATTCCTTTAGTTCAACAAATAGCCCACAAAAATATTTTTTTTCTTGTTTTTACTTCATTGTTTACAAAAGAGAGGAGGAATATGCAAGAAGTTATCTTCTTTTGATATATATTTTTTAGATCTGCTTTTTAACACCGTGTTTCCTATAAAAGGAAAATATTTTAATTTTTTTATTTTTTATTTATTTTATTTTATTTTTTCATCATCATTTATCCCCCCTATACCCTCTTCCAACCCACCCTGACAGCCACCACACTTGTGTCTTGGGTAATTCTCCCCCACCCCTTCATCCCTGTAAAAATAAAAGGAGGAAACTGTGAAGCAGAGTAAAATTTAAAGAACAAATGTAAAGAACGAACCTATTTTTTCCAGGTTTGTGTTCTCAATAATTGCACTTAGTAGAGGCTGGAATGGCCTAATTGCACTTTCATTTTGCCCACGTAATTACCTTAACTGAACTCAACTCTGGTATGTTTATAGTCCCAGCATCATCATTAAGCTAAAAATTGAACATTCTATCTTACCCTGAAAAATTCCAATTAAGCCCATTTGGAGCTTTCTACCGAATGCCAGCACTAATTTCTTTCTGTGAAAGATCAAGGATGCCAGGATGTCACACCAGAGAGAAGCCAATCGTCAGCTCATTAGCAAGATTGATGAACTATACAAGTGGTTCTTACTGTTGTGAGCATCTCAACTTGGACTAAAGTTGTATCCTGAGACCATATGGGAGAACTGGGAGGTCATCTCTCATGAAAGACAACTTTATGTGGGCAGTTCAAAATGGAATGATCTAAAGAACTAAACTTGGGGATGATGCCAAATCCTAAGAAAAAGACAAATGCAGTTAGGTGCTATTTTGTTTAAATAGTTTATCTACCAATGTAAGCAAGCAGTACTACTAAAACTCTTCTCAGCTCTCTGGTTTCACCTCAATGGAAAATGCAATATGCAAGCTGATGGCTTTTATTTCCCTTCTACCTTTTGTCCTCTTTATCATTAAGATGTGATTCTGTTGTCTCTAAAGTTTAACTCTCCAGAGTAAAAAATGGAATGTAGATCTATCTGCTAATTTCTTCATTAGTCGTGAAATAAGCACTGATTAACATATTCTGTATTGTTTATGTTCTTCAATGAATTTTCAGAATATGGGTCTTTTGAATAAATAAATAATTTGTCAGCGGTGTGGTCAGTATTTAAATACGGCTTCACAAAAAGCTATGTGGATCAGAAAGCAAAAAATATTACAAGAGTGTGTTGTTGAGGTCACAAAGTTATCATGGAGAAGTTCCCATTGTCTGCCTAGCCAGGGCCTCCTAGACACCCCGGCTTGCCATTTCTTTCTTGACTCCCCACAGATGAGGGGCTGGTCCGAACACTCAACATTTTTTAAAGAACACAGCATTGAATGAACTCAGCCAGAGGCTGACTATAATGGCTAACTGGAGTTAAACTAGAATGCAAATTTATCTCTGTTTAGCTACTTTAATGTGGATGTCCACTCTTCATTGTGCTCAATGTACTGCAAAAATGAAATTAACCTCTGAGGTCTTCATTGGTCAACAGGGAGCCTGGGCAAGTAGAGAAAGATAGTCTTGACAAATATTTAGTCTGTGTTATGAAAAAATTTAAAATTTTTTAAAAATGATCATAGAACTGAGGATATAGCCCTGATGAAAATAATGCATCATTTCAAAAAATTCTGTGCCTACCCTGAAGAAAAATTAATGAATTCTTTCTAAATCTGTATTTTAACCTCTCCATGTCCACTTAGATAGTGTCTCTTTTATTAGAACTTTCTTCCTTCATTAAGTCTACAATGAACTTGATGGAGTCACAAAATATTCTTTTGACTTCGGCCATATTTTCATGACACAATGACTGAGAAAACCTACTTGGAATTCGGTATTTCCAATTGGTCAAAGATGAGAAGATCTCAAAAATAAGTCACACTTCAGAAGCTAATCCCCATCCATTTCCTATTGCTTCTTCCTATTTTAACTTCACTTCCAAATTCTGGAGACATCTTAACCCATTGTACATAATGACTAGAATGAGGAGTATACGTTGAGCCCTTTCAGGGAATGGAAGAGGGGGCAATTCATGATCTTCCCCTGCGCCTCCAGTTAATGGTATACTTACACACCTGAAACCGTATCTAAGCTAGAATGGAGGAGGGAACATGCAGAGCAGAATTGACCACACGCTGAAGGAGAGAGTGAGGGGGATGAGGCGCAGGACGTGTCAAGAAAATGTTCCTTGCATTTAGGAAGAAGAAAAGGAAATCTGCTGTAAAACTGAGATATACACATAAATCTACTAACTAATATGTTGGTTCCCTTTGAGAGTTAAAATTAAAAGCTTTCCTTGGTAAACACCAAAGGAGGCTGAGTTTTAGGAAGATGATAATGTACCTAAATTACTTTTATAGCTTCATTTTCTACCATTCTTACCAATTTGTCTTTTATTTGGCCACTTTATAAACTCACCATTTCATAATTTTGTTCATGGAACACAAGTTAACATGGTATTAGAGCAAAAAGCATCATGTTTGTTTATTGCTGTTTGTATTTATTCACATTTGTAATAACAACTGTGGTGTTAAATCTCCTTTTTTAGCACTGACTACATTTGTGACTTTAGTCAGATTATGATAATTCTGTGAATCTTCTTTTCCTAAGTAAAACTGTAACAGTATAGAAATCCCAGAAACACATCTAGCTATTTAGAACATGCTAAAAAATAAAGTTTAAAAATAATAAAAATAACAATTATTATAAACATCTGGATGAAAAACTAGGATATGATTCAAACCACACTCCTCCAAAATCCATTTCTACTGGCAGTGTCCCAACTGAAGGGCAGGGACAGTGAGAAGACAGACAAATTGCTGTTCTCCTCTGTGTCGAGACCAGTGCCTCAAGCTCATGCAGCATTATGGAAGGTGGCAGGATCTCACAAGGGGACAACATATGCACACCAGTAGCATTCCAGAAACCTGGAACTGGCCCCAAAGCACCCTGCCTTGATAGCAGCCATTGAGCGAGTGGTACAGCTGAGGTCCCTGAGGTAGCTTTAAACTCACCTAGAACGAAGATGCCTGACAGATAGCTGTAAACTATGTTAACAAAAGTAATGCTCGCTACTCTAACAATTTCAACATGCCCAATGTGTCTGTGTATGTGTGTATGTTATTCCTCTGTCAAATATATATGTTTGAGCGTATATAATTTTATAAACCCGTCACCCTGATAAATTCAATAAAAATTTAATGTATATGTTTGAATATAGTCCTGTATATTCGAACGCATTTATGTCCTATATATCCAAACACAGTAGTAGCCTATTCCTCATTCACATCAAGTTCAAACAGTAGTCTGTGATGAAGGAAGTGGCTCTCCTTCAGGCTCCCAGGTTTCCTACTTCTTGACCTCTACCATCTTCTACATGATCTTCTGAATTTTCATATAAAACAAGTAAGTGGATAGCAAAGAGTGTGCAGAATAAAGAATTGTTGTTGTTGTTTTTGGTTGGATTCCCCAGTGGACAGACCTAAAGATGAAGGTTTGCATGCAAATGGGTTTTTGAGACACACTCTCAGTAATACCTGTGTGGAAAGTAAGTAGGTCAAAGGTTGAAAATGAACTGCAGCACAGTGGTCAAGACACCTCATCTGATGCCAAAGGGAGGTCAAGAGCTCAGACGGCACCTCTCAGCAATTTCATATGGACTTCCTCTTTGAGCCAAAATGAAATAACAGGGATGAAATTACTTTCCCTCTTTAATTAAATAGAAAAATTAGTCAAAATATATGAAACAATAATTTTAAGACATCAGACAACAGTCATATTTTCAGCCATAGTAATTTAAGACATTGGACAGCGGCACAAGACAGTCATGCTTTAACTTGAAAGTAATAATTTAATTTTAAATTTCAAAGCTGGGAAATGTCATCTAAAAAATGTATGTCCAAGAAGAAGAAATGGATTTGGTAAATAGCTAGCTTGTCTCTCCCAAAGAACCAATATTTAATGGCCCTAACATATAGCAGTGCAGAAAGGAGAACACAGCACATTATGAAAGATTGATAGAACTTCTATTCTAAGAACAGGGATGCTGACTGCTGAGTTCCGAGTTAGTCACATTGCAATGGTAAAAGTCCTCCTGGTCCTCACCAGAACTTTCAAAAAAGAAAAAAGAAGTTTAGAGTTGATATAAAGAAAGGCCTTTGGTTTTGTTTTTACTTTATTGTTATTTTTTGCTTTATTTTGTTTTGTTGTGTCTTTAGTGGAAAATGATTAGGACTGAGTTCCACATTTCTGTGAATGGCAGGGTGAAGCTAAAAGAACAGCAACAAAAATCCTAACGGAGATAAGAATTAGCAGAAAATTACTCTAATTATAATCATCTTTTACATACAGACACAAACACACACATTAACAGAATTATTGGACTGGGCATTGAAGTCTCCAAAAGATATGATATGACGTTTTAAATATATCTTATTAAGATGAAAGGGGAGTCTAAGCAACATGCAGTTTACAATTTTTTTTTTCATGCACTTATAACACACACATACTGACACAAGATAGGTTTTTTTGTTTCCATTTTCTAAATGTCCTTTTCCATGATATTGACCTTTCAAACTACAAAAAATGAACCAATCCTTAAAAGAAAGAACTATGGGCAATGTGCCTCAACAACATAATAAGAACTGAAATACACTGTTTCTCTAGACCTTATGCCCTTAAGGTAATGATGTCATTTTAACAATGTGGTATCTTTCTAGCTCCCACTGACGGAACACCATCTAATGCTGCAAACGGAGCAGTCAATCCCAGGTTTCTCTAGCACTTGAAATCCAGCCAACAGTGACTGTGTCATCTCCTTCTAGAAGGCTAGCAACAAGGGGATTGATCGCATTACATATTTAAATACACCAATTATTAAGGGGCCACTTCGATGGGCAGTAGAACAGTTACCCTGTGGGGATGCAGGCCACAGTGTGTAGTGGTCCATCAATAGCAGAGGACCATCTTTGCTGTACCCGCACTACAGAATTCAAGTGCCAGCCCCAGAAAGCCTGCAGAATAGTGACAGAAGGGGGACTACTTAGGGCAGAGCCCACAGTCCCCCAATAAATGTCTGGTTAATATTATGACTTTTGTCCAAATACTTCATTTTTTAACTGCAGATCACCTTTGATGAACTAAATGGTGATTTTGATAGCTCTTTTTGCTTTCAGCAAACTCATAAAACGGAAAAGCCAACCCACGAGAACTGAAGAAGAGAGAGCTTTAAACATGGGCTTTCTCTCTTCACAGAAAGGTGTCAGGCAGGAGGGGAGGGCATTGGAAAAGACCTCTTTCTCAGCCTTCAGTGGGCACAGCGACCTGCTTCAGGAATCTGAGCACGTGCTAAAGAGGGCTGTTCCCACTGTCAGCCCTGATGGCTTCGCCTCTTTCTCTGCAGTGCCTTCTAGCTGGATTCCCTGAGGCTGCCCCCGCTCGGGCTCATGTCTATGCTTCTGAAGCAAAGCCTGAAAGAGATGGGCAGGGCTGATGGCAGTAGCCAACATTTGTTAACTTCGCGCCAAGGTCCAGGCTTTATTCTAAGTGCCGCATATATGCACATGCTTACGAACAACCCCAGGAGGAAAGTGAGGCACAGAGATGCTCAGTAAATCCCACGAGGCCTGACAAGTCTCGTAGCCAGAAAGCCATCCTGAGCAGTTTGGGAGCAGAGCCAACATTCTTTTCTACTATATTGTATCTAAGGTTGTTTTTTTTTTCCTTACTTAGACTTAAACCATTTTCCGGACCAAAGGCCTAGTGCCTCTGCTATGACTGCGTTGTTCTTTGTCCCCACACCACTCACCAGCTGTGGCTAATTTCTTCTTTGCCCTGGAAGCTCCACTCAAGACTATGGCCTGGCAGCCTTGAGTCGCAGCATCAGCTCCCCTAAATGTGAAACACATTTATAAAATCAGACAGGATGCTCTGTAGGGCATTTGACAATTTCAGGGCCACCAGCCACAGAAGGTACAATGTCAATTGCACCCCCGGGTTACACACCATGGCAGGCCAGGGACTAGGCTTATCTTAACACAGACCCTTTCTCAGTCACGGTTGAGTCCCCTGTTTACTGTTAGTGTTCCATCTACTCCGCCTTAGCATTGAAATCCTTTTCTTGAATGTTGACCTTTTAGTTTGGACCGTTACCTGCTCTGAGTTCTTTAGATGACTTTTCCTCGGAAGGGGCTTTTCTTCCAAGTGGTTGATCAAACCTTCCGGTTAGTAGCGGTTCTCGCGAAGGCGTGGCCAAGCTTGCGAAGGCGTGGCCAAGCTTGCAAATCCCTGGTTAGCTTTCTATCCCTCCCACAGCACAGGTTTTCCCAGGATCTGTTCCCAAAGGACGCTCTGGGCAGAAGAACATTTGTCATTATTAATTAGCCTTCCGTCCTAATTTTTGTATATAGCTGCTTATATCATGAGTTAATATAAATGATATAAAAACCCTAAAGTCCTCATTTGCTCTAAGCAACTAAACTGCTCAGTCCGTGTTTTCTCTTCCCTTCCAAGCCCTGTTTGGCCCTTCACAGGCCGGCCTGCGCAAGAGACCCGCAGGTGCACTTTACCGCACTCATTATACTGAATGAATGAGAACCTCAACAAGGAGAACACATGATTACATTATAAATATACATATTTTTTAAATGTTGTATCTGATGACTAAATTAGTAAGTTTACTATAAAAAATTGAGAAATAAAAACTAAATTGAGAAATAAAAACTAAAAAATGTATAGTGATAGTCATATTAGCTAATCTCCGTTGCTAGGCGATATTTTTTCTCTGAGTATCCCATAACTATATATGTATTTTTACATGTATCACGCTTGTGCATGTAGTTTCACATTTTAAAAGATTTTTGAACAAAATATAAATGTGATTATAGCTGTACCTTCAGAAAGCTATACTTATTGGTTGCACTATATCTAGCAATGCAACTGGATTGGAGGAGGAGAATCTGAAATCCCAAAAACCACATGAGAGAGAACGCGGGCATGAACAGATATTAATACAGTGAACAGGAAGAGAAGAGGGCAGGTGAGAGAAAACCTATTTATGTAATTATTTCTCTAAATGAGTCTCTCACATAGCGCTCTGAAGGCAATCAGAGGCTGGCAGCCTCCAGATGGGCGGCTGTTTCAAATGTAACCATTGCATTCTTTTGAAATTGCAAACTGCTGTAAATAAACACACTATCATTTATTTACCTTCAATTTTGCCCGTCTGTCTTCTGCCAATTTTCCCTAATTCTAGCAACTAGGAAACAAAACATTAAGGGAGAAAAATAGAATGAAATTTACAATGCTAGTGTTATAGCTTTTAAGGCTGCCAATCTTATCATTTTGAGCCCTGCCTTTAACTTGTGCGATTTCCTAGGAAAATTGCTGGGGAATGCTCAAAACTGTAGGCTGTCAAGCGCTAGATCATGTGCCTCCTGACTTAGACATGCCATGTTGGATAGGTGTGACAGTAAGGCATTCTTTAGTGCTTGCCCAAAATTAAACATCATGATTTCTGATCCATTGTCAAAGGGTACATCTGATCACATTTCTAGATTAGGGGTCCAGAAGACAAGACTTCTTTTTTGGAGGCAAAAACAATGCAGCATCCACATTAGGAAACTACTTTTGATACATGAGTGTGTTAGGTCAGGTGTCATCATAACTTAACATTAGCACTACTTTTTAAACAGCATGTTCGGGACAGGAAGGTCATCGATATAAAACAAGAATAATGTTTAATCCATGTTCCACTGAACTAACTCAGTAGTTTCATTTGCTGTGTGGTATGAAAGTTTGCAGAGTATAATTTTTCTTATGACTGAGCAGATGATTATTTAGAACTCCTTGGTGCTCTGAGCATGATGAAGGTGGGGAGAGAGATAACAATTCATGTCCGTAATTACGATTATCTTCTTTCAGTTGACTCACCCATGTAACTAAATTTAGCAGATTGGTCCCTGGGGAAGTGACATATCCTCCATTAGCCACTGCCTTCTGATGTAGACCCGCAGAGAAGGCCTCGTCGCTATAGACTGCTGAAGATGAACACAGAAAATCAGGCAATCGGTGAGCTGAAGCTGGGGAGCAAGGGAAAAGGAGAAAATTTCCAGAACCTATATCAGGTACTTCTTTTAGCAAATGGAGGAGAAAAAAGGTGTCCAACAAACCAATCAACAAATTTCCAACTTCATTTAGAGCTGGCTGTTTTCACAGCCCCATTTTATATAGCACAGCATGAGCTCCAGCCATTGTGTGTCCTTAGCTTCAGCAAGTTGATTGCTTTTTATAAAAATTAATTTCACCATTCTAAACACTATGTATCTGAGTGAATTTACAGCTATACATAAATACAAGGATGGATTTTTAAGTTTTTATCAGAGGAAACAGTAGCCCAAAATGAAATCAGTTTTATTTGGCAAGTTGGATGAGTTAAGTCGTGATTTGTTCTTTTGGTCTTAGCCCCTAGAATTTTTCTCATTCTTTTTTTGCACTTGATGGCCTACTTTGGTTAAATAAATAAATCTGATTAAGCTAAACAGACTAAACTGTTTTATATTTCCCTGTCCACATTGATTACACATTGATACTTCTTATTGTGAATAATTTTCACCAGAGTTTGATTCTTTTAAAGAAAATTGGTACCTTAATGAAAAAAATATTTTTTGATATATTTGAATTTACTAAGTACTTATCTACAAGGTGTTAGCATAAATTCTGGGGTTGCAGAGGGGGGTTATATGGGTATATAAATATTAATAAGGCATTAGTCTTTCACTCAAGGGTACAGAAAATCTACCCTAAAGAACAGGAAGCTAAACCTACACAGACAATGGAAGGACTGAACAGAATCAGATTGTGAGGAAGATTGTCTGGTGCACCCAGTCTCCAGTGTCAAAGTGGAAATGTTCTGTTTGGGTAAAAGGAGCCACTTTAACATTCTGTAATCCTGTCAGTCTGTCGCAGAAATACGGCAACAGTAACTTGTCCCCCAATACCCTCATCAACCTTGGGACAGGTAAATTGACAAGAGAAAAGGAGCTGTTTATTTGTTTTTTGTTTTGTTTAATTTTTATTTTGTTGTGGTAAAAAATACTTAACATAGAATCTACCATCTTAATAGATTTTTCAGTGTGCAACACAATATTTTTATCTGAAGGCACAATATATAACAGATCTCTAGAACTCATTCAGCTTTCATTACTGAAAAGTTATACCTATTGATTAGTAGCTCCCCATGTCCCCCTCTCCCTGGTCCCTGGCAACTACCATTCTGCTCTCTGCTTCTATGAGTTTGACTATTTTAGATTCCTCATATAAATGGAATCATACAGTATTTGTCCTTCTGTGACTGGCCTGTTCACTTAGCATAATGTCTTCAGCATTCACCCATGCCATCAAGCATTGCAGGATTTTCTTTCTTTCTTTCTCTTTCTTTCTTTCTTTCTTTCTTTCTTTCTTTCTTTCTTTCTTTCTTTCTTTCTTTCTTCCTTCCTTCCTTCCTTCCTTCCTTCCTTCCTTCCTTTCTTTCTTTTCTCTTTTTTTTTTGTTTTTGAGGCTGAAAAATAGTTGATGTATCTACCAAATTTCCTTTATTCATTCATCTGTGAATGGACATTTAGGTTGTTTCCATATCTTGGCTGTTATGAATATTATTGCAATGAACATGAGAATGGTAATAACTCTTTAAGATCATGTCTTCAATTTTTTTGTATAAGTTCCAGAAGTAAGATTGATGGATCACAGGATATTTATATTTTAACTTTTTTGTTATTTATTGTAGCTTTCTGATATATTTTTAAATCAGGAGGTACGGTGCCTCTAGGTTTGTTCTTTATTCTCAAGATTAGCTTGGCTGTTTGGAGGTCTTTTATGATTCTGTGTGAATTTTGTAATTCTTTTCTCTATTTCTGCAAAACAATTTTCACAGGGATTTTGATAGAGATGCATTGAATCTGTACATTACTTAGGGCAATATAAACATTTTAACTATGTTAATTTAATCCATGAATACACAATCTCTTTCCACTTGGTTGTGTCTTCTTTAATTTTCTTCATGAGCGTTTTGTAGTTTTGTTGAAGATGTGTGCATTCATATTTATTAGAGATGTTGGTTTATAGTTTTCCTTTTTGTAATGTCTTGGTCTGAGTTTGGTATCAATAGTAATACTAGTCTCATAAAATAAGTTTGGAAGTGTTCTCTTCAACTTTTTGGAAGAGGTTGAGAATTGGCATTAATTTTTCTTTGAATGTTTGGTAGCATTCACCAGTGAACACATCTGCTCCCGGACTTTGCTTTGTTGGGAGTTTTTTTTGTTTGTTTTTTTGTTTTGTTTTGTTTTGTTTTTCAATTAGTAAGTCAATTTTCCCACTGATTAGGGATCTATTCAGATATCCTATTTCTTTAAGATTCAGGAATGTTGTAGGTTTCTAAAAATTTATCCATTTCCTCTAGGATATCCAACTGGTTTCTATGAATTTATCCTTTTTTCCTGCCATATAATGATTTTTATATTTCTGTGCCATCAATTATAATGTCTCCTCTTTTATTTCTGATTTTTTTCTTTGAATATTATCTCTTGTTTTAAGTCTACCTAACAGTTTCTCTATTTATTTATCCTTTCAAAAACTCAGCTCTTAGTTTTGTTGTTTTCTTTTTCATGTTTTACTTCATATATTTTTGCTCTAATCTCTATTTTTTTTTTTTCCTTTGGGGCTTAGCTTGTTCCTCTTTAAGTAGTTCTTTGAGGTAGTAAGTTAAGGCATTTATTTGAGATCCTCCCTTTTAAACATAAACTTTTATTTCTATAAACTTCCATCTTAGTACTGCTTTTGCTACATCCTGTGAATTTTAGTACATTATGTTTTCATTTTTATTTGTCTCAAGATAATTACTAATGTCCTTGGATTTATTCTTTGACCCATCAGCTGCCCATATTATTTAACTGCCCCATATTTGTGAATTTTCCAGTTTTCGTTCTGCTACTGATTTCTAGTTTTATAGTTTTATTCATAGTAATTGAAAAAGATACCTGGATGCTTGGTATGATTTCAATCATCTAGAATTTGCTAAGACTTGTTTTGTAACTTAACATGTGATGTATCCTAGAGAATGTTCCATGAGTACTTTAGAAGAATATATATTCTGTTGCTGTTGTCCATTGATCTAAACTAAGGAGTTGTTTTAAATCTTATTTTAACATTTTGGAAAGTATCCATGTTCAAGTCTTTGCTCAGATGTCACCTTCTTAAATCATCCCATTAAATCCATCAACCTGCTCTCATACCTTCTTCAATATTCCAGGTGCCTCATATTCTACTCTACTTTTCTTCTGCCATCAATGGTATTTACAATTGTTTATTATATTATTTATTAATTATGCATATTTTATTGCTTATATTCCCCTTTATAATATATACTAAACAATGCAAGAATTTTTGGCCATTTTGTGCATTGGTAAATAGAGCTTGCCACAAAGTTGATACCCAATAAATATTTGTGGAATAAATGAACAAAGAACATTAATAATTGTAAAATACTATATATTTAGTGATTAGAGGTAATGATTCTAATGTTAAAAGAAGAATTTGAATTTTAACTTCACCATTTTTCAAACTGGGTATGATATTTAAATGTTCTGCAATTCAGTTTTTTTTCTATAAATCATAGAATCTGATTCAACTGGTCATGAGGAATAAATGAAATAATTACATGTAGTGTTCGGTCTCTTGCACTCTCAAAGAACATTGTCTGTTTTTGTTGTTATTAGAATGTAAACCTGCAATGCTGAAGTTGAACTAAATCTACCTCACTTGGCAAAAGAAGTGGTAAAATGTCTACCTTTCTTACCATTTCCAGTGAACAGAAAAGTGATCAACTACCCAAATTAATTAAGATAGTAGAGATTTATGTAAAGCCTAGAGAATAATCTTGATATTTGAAGATGCTGCTTCTGGGTAAAAACCAATGGATAGTGGTAGGGGAAGTACTTGAAAAACATTGCACAACGTTCTGTGTTAGAGAACCCAGGATTACTGTCAGAAATAGTTGACCCAGATAATACAACAGCTCAGATAAGATGGTTAATATATTTGCATATATATTGTAAATGATACAATCATATTGACATTTAAAACTAATAATTTAGGATAGACTATCAAGATTAAAGTATTTATTTTTTTACATTTTTAAGAATGTTTCATTAGAAAGAAAGGTAAATAAGTCATTTATTTGAAAACAGTAACATTGTATAAATAATACGGTGGTCTAATTTAAAATTTTGAATTATTTGTTAAATCATATATATATATATAAACATGTGTTGATGTGTTGGGGTGTATCTGTGTGCATTTAACTTATGTATTAGCTCTTAGTGGTTCCAATAATTTATATAAATTTATTGAATTATTCAGAAGTAGAGAAAATAAATTAAATATGAAAGGTAAAGTACATATGGACTAACTCACAGATTTTTCACTACATCCAATACTAATGCAAGTTTTTATTTTGTTTTGCTTTTTTGTTTTTTAACTGTCAAGTTAAAACTCAGTAAAATGAGGCTAAAGGATGTCATCCAAATGAGTAGTTATAAATACAGCTAAAATTTTTTCACAGCTAGGTGATAAATAATCAATTGTTAAAAAGATGTCTTGGAGGAATGATAATGCATCTATGATAATATTTATGAGCCTTCATTATGAATGTAGTTTAAATTCATGAAAGCTAAGCAAGCAAGTAAAAATGCTATGAAAACAAAAGTACAGCCATACTGTGTACAGATTTAGATTTTGACTATCACAATTCTTTGTCTTAAATATTGCAGCTGAAATTAGGTCTATTTAAAGATAGATACAACTGTCCCTTTGCATCTACATTTAACCAAATTCCCATAATAAGTATGTTAATGAAATGTAGCAGGAACAGAGATTTCCTTACAATGTAGAATGTCTAATGAAAACATTCAACATTTGGTCTTTGAGATACTTTTCTGAAAGTTATAAACAACTATCCAACTAATATCTATTTTAATTTAAGTGTCTCTGTCAGTCACCATGGTTCTCTATTCCAGGGTCAGCCAAAAAATCTACCAGTTCCTTCAAAAGGTATAACTTTTTACTTTACATTCAAGGTAACTGCTATAGAGACACATGACAGGCATTCGACATTTACTTCATCTTCATTTAAACGTAGACTTGAGACAGTCTGCCCATTTCTAACTTTATTTATCAGAAATGTTTGGAAAACCATGCGTTACGTTTTACTGCATAAAACATGTAGCTGTAGAGCAATCATAACTACTTTTTGTCAAATCAAGTTTCAGCCAACCTTCGTGACCAAATTGTGTCGATACTACTGGGAAATACTAGCTTTTTGTCTTTAGATTCAATTTTAAATGCTCAATATACTTCTTTCTTTAACCTCTGACTCAGAAAAGAAAAGCCTGCAGGCAATGCCAATTTGATTTAATATGATGGTTCTTTGTTTAACTACATTTCACTGAAAGGGATAAAAATCCGAATTAGAATTTTATGCACCATGATTTTTATACATCATCAGTTTTATAGTTCATTAAATATTACTTACTCTTTTTCATCAAATTATTCTAGAATTCACTATATTTAAGATATGGTAATATTTTCTTCTTTTGAAATTAAATATGCATATCCATTAAAAATAGTTTACTGTAAAAGATTTTGTCTCACTTTTAGGTAGCATTTTTTACCATATTTACCTTCCATTTAATTTCAGAAATGTTTCCTGAGTTCATTTGCTTCCCCTTAATGAATTGACTGTAGTAGTTTGGGTTTCATCAGTGAATAAGTGTTTGTAGCTATTAACATAAAGTATGCATCCTCTTCCCCTAGTTGACATATGGCCCTTTACTTGTCATCGTTTAAAAATCTAACACAAAGTCAGCTACACTATAAGAGAATACTCTTTTCTCCAACCTTTCTGCAATTCTGCCAGTTTAAGAAAACAGATTACATATTCTTTTAAGTTTTTAAAATACATATATATATTTAAGCCTAATTTTCAAAAAGAATAAAGAGAGGGTTGTAAGTATTTTTCACATATGCCATTTATATTTGTTTATTTATGTATTTTATATTTATTTAATTTATTGGGGTGACATTGGTTAATGAAATTATATAGTTTTTAAGTGTACAATTCTGTAATACACCGTTTGTATGTTGTATTCTGTGTTCACCAGCTAAAGTCAAGTCTCCTTCTGTCCCCTTTTTTGTTTATCCCCTTTTTACCCTCTTTCACCTCCTCTTGCCCCCCTTTTCCTCTGGTAATCACTATACTGTTGTTTGTGTCTATGAGGTTTTTTATTCCTTTTTTTTCTTTATCCCATCACCTATTTCACCCAGCTCCCCAACCCTCCGCCCCTATGAAGCTCTCAATCTGTTCTCTGTATCTATGAGTCAGTTTTTATTTTGTTTCTTTCTTTACTTTGTTCATTAGATTCAACATATGAGTGGAAATCATATGGTATTTGCATTTCTCTGACTGGCTTATTTGATTTAGCATAACACTCTCCAGGTCCATCCATGCTGTGCAGAAGGTAAGATGTCCTTCTTTATATTACTTTCAAATTATATCCACCCAACCCTGTTTTTATGTAGTTCTTATTAAGTTTTAGCTCATTAGATTGACTCTATCTCTTTCTTTTTCTGCTCCTCATAATGTGAAATAGTGAGTACAACAAGACAGAAGATATATAGGTCTGAAGCAGGCTATCCACACATTTGCCCCATAAAATAATAAACCTCAATAAACATGTATTTTTTTAATCCTCGTAAAATATAGACTTTTAGTTATAAGTTCACTTGAGTAATCATTCTGTCCACACTTCACTATGTTGCCCAGAGTACTATCAAAAGTGTCTTTTTGGGGTCCATTAAAAGATGCTCAGCATCATTAATCATCATGGAAATGCAAATCAAAACCAAAACGATGTATCACCTCACATCTGTTAGAATGCCTATCTTCAATATAGGTGAAGATGTGGTGAAAATGGGACCTTATACACTGTTGGTAAAAATGTAAATTGGTTCAACCATTGTGGAAGAACAATATGGAGGTTTCTTAAAAACTATCATATGATCCAACAATCCCACTTCTGGATATATACCGCCCCAAAACAGGATTTCAATGAGATATATATGCTTTCTTGTTTTTCTAAGCATTATTCATAATAGCCAAGATATGGAAACAATCTACATGCCTATCAAAGGACAAATGGATAAAAAAGATGTGGTACACACACACAAAGGAATGTCATTCAGCCACAAGGAAGAAGGGTATCTTGCTATCATGCTTGGACTTTGAGATAATTATGCTGAGATAAGTCATACAGAGAAAGAGAAGTACTACGTGATATCACTTATATATGGAATCTAAAAGAAATCAGACCTGTAAAAACACTAGCAAAATGGTAGTTACCAGGGAATGAAGGGTGGGGAGAAAACACTGATAGTGTTTAATTGTACAAACTTGTAACAAGTAGTAAATAAACCATGGAGATCTAATGCACTGCGTAATCAATAAGGACAATAATAATGTACTATAATTATGTAATGTGATAAATACTGCTACAATGACAATCACGTTGCAATATATGAATATATCAAAATAGCATACAGTACATGATAAATTTTCACAATGTTTCATGTTAAATTTATTCAATAAATAGTCTTTGTGAAATGTATTATTGAGTTTCAGGTATAGCATACTTCTAACATTTTTCAAGTCTTCCTGTTCAAAAGGGCTATTGAAGCAAAATATTGATAATTCAGGATTACTTCAACTTAGTTCATTCATCCCACCTCCTAATAAATACCATTGACTTTCTGAAAGCTCAAAAGCCATCTTATGAAAATTCACTATAGAGCTTTATCATAAATTTAAACTCCATGAAATGTTGTAATATTTTATAGGATTATTGTTATTTTAAAAAATGATTCCCCTTTCTTGTTTTAATTCTTATTTTTCATAATCCCATGCTTTCATGGCAAAAATGAGTAAATTTCAGTGAAATCATTCATTTATATCTTGGGACCCAGGAATTTCCAAAATGGGAAGTGGCCTTAAGCAGACCAGAAACAGGAAGAAGAAACAGAAGATTGTCAAATGTTGACATTTTTATGGTAGACATGGTCAGCTCTGTAAGCTACTTCCTCAGACTTTAACTGAATTAATTTAGGGAGGATCACAAGGCTCACAGTCCAACGTATGGACACCCTGAGATTTTATACCAACCTAATAAGCAGCCCACACTTCTCCATTTTTTCCTTCATGTATCCTGGAAGAGTTAAGTAGATGGGACTAAACTATCAGCCTATTGTGAAGTGGCTTAAAGAGTGGAAGAGAGCCTATTTACACTTTTTTATTTTTTGTGGCTGCTGTCATAATTGTCAAAAACAAAAGAATGGAAAGAAAACAATAACAGGATTAGTATATGTGCCCTATACTCATGTCTCTCTGGGTAGCATAGTATATAAGAATTAAGAACAAATAGAAATGTGACTCATCAAAACTTATTCTGCATAGGCTATGACAGTCTTTTTCTAAAACTAAGCCCCTACCCAAAGAACTTGAAGTACTTTATTTTGGATATTTGCATTACTTGGACTTTTTCAGATAAAGGATTTTCAAGGAGATGAACATTAATCCTGTGTATACGTTGTTTCGATATTTTAGCCAGTTTCACTATTTGAGAATATATGTATTTTGGAAGGCTATTTAACACTGATAACTTTTAACATATGGCTTTTGAATACATAATATATATACACACACAGATACACATGTACAATGTATACATAACAAATATACATACAGGATCCATTTAACATTTTATGCAGTTTCTATTTCAAATGCATTAAATTATACAAAACTGGGAATATTGATAATCATATTCATAGACCTTTGTTTAAACCTCTAAAGTATATATATATAAAGTATATATATGAAGTATGTATCTGCTATTCTTTTTTATGTATATTCGTTTATCTGTTCATTTATTTGCTTAAAAAATGGGTGCGTACTATGTGAAAAACTTTCAATTAGATTCTAAAGAATGCTAAGATTTAAAAAAATAATAATAATACACTGTGTTTACCACAACAGTTTCTAATTCTCTCAGAACTTATATCAATAAGAAAAACAAATGTATAAACAACGATTATCTCAAAATATGATAAAGTGAATGTATGTGCCAGGTACAATGAATACAGAAAGGAAGACGTAGCTTGTTTTCCAGGAGTGGATGATTACGTGGGCAGGAAGAACAGCTAATATTTGCTTGTGGCATAGCAATAATTGATTATGAACAGCTGATTCCTCTACTACTACACAATTCATCATCTCCTAATTGACGTTGCAGATTTGAGCTTCATTTCCTAGATCAGTGGTACACATTGCCATGTTACTATTAATGATTGCAAAAGCGTAAAAAATACTTAAATTATAATCAGAGCGTAACTGGAAAACTTAGGAGAGCATGTATGCTCAATTAATATTAATTAATGACAATAATGTTAGTGGACTTAAGACTGTACCTTCTTCCGAACTTGAGATTTTTCAAAGACCAAGGTCCTTTTTCCTTCCATTCCTCTTAATCAGTGCCTTATGTGTGGTTTTCAAAAGTACATTTTCAAAACAACATGGACGCAATACATCCTGCCAATATGAGGAGCAGTGCCATTAGGGAAGAGGAGGGATCGTTCCATTTTTAGAAGACTTAGTGCGATGACATCCCTCTTCGTTCTCTTAATGATCCTGACATTAAGAATTTTGTTCAGTCAGCCTTACCTGCCGTCACACCCCAGCAGCATCCTTGTGCATAAGCCCTGGGGGCATCGTGCCACAAGAGAAAATGGCTTTTTCATTGGATAAATTGTATAGCTGTGGGTAAAGTGCCATACTTTTATGACTGAGGTTTTTGTGTGTGTGTGTATGTGCAATACTTGATAGTAAACACTCAACCATTATGATGTAGGCATTGCAGTCCTCAGCACAGGACAACTCAAGCAAACAAAAAACATCATAACTCACAGGTGTTATATCTCATCCATAAATTACTAGCAGCTATGGATGACAGTGAGGAACTGACCCGCATCCGTCTCCACACTCCCATTCAGCTCTCAGAAAGTCTATGAGCAAAGAAGTAAAACATGATTTATGGTAAGTTGCAAGATACCACGCTTGCATATTGCTGTGTGTGGAGCAGAGATCAATTCATGGCTTACAAATTTGTCACAGAACAGTGCATCTTCCAGTCTGCCACCTTCGAATTAAGTGTCATGATAAGAAAGAAATATGGCAGTGCTGTGGGGGAAAAAATATACCACATTTTGATTAGGTTACAAAAATAGTGTGGGGCAGTGAAAGACGGGAAACTGGAATTCTCATTTGGTCACAACATAAAGTATAAGATCTAGGAGATTGAAACAGAAGAAGCAAATACAATAAAACTGAAGAACAATAATCCTTACAACCAAAATGAAGATGGCATCTGAGGTTATAAGGCAGAAAAAAAATGTTATTGGTTGTCAACAAGGGAACTGCCCTTCCTTCTCCTAACATCATCCTCTGACTATTGTAAAGGAAACCAGCTTGTAGCTTTACCATTCAGATAAATTTATGCTGACATCACCATTCCATGAACATTTATTTGAAAACTCTTAATTTAGGTATTTCCCTTTTACTTTATGGTTTTAAAGGTAAGAAGGGTTAAGGAGAGATGATCAAATGGTGGATGATTTTTATTTCCTTCTGTATAAACAGAGTAACTTATTCGTATTTCATGGCTTAGACTCATAATCTATCTTGAGATAATGAGTAGGGCAATTACACAATTAAAACTGTGCCAATGAATATAAACATGACTTTGCAGATGCATACCTGCCTTTATAGGACTCTCTGGAAGTTTTGTGGATTTGAGTTGTATTGATTCCAGTTGCTTACATCAATACCTCAAGAAAGAATCAGCGATATATAAACTTTGCCTTCAAATTTCTCCTGCTTTAGACAAGGAGTAAAAGAGCTCTATTATCTATGAAGGTTAATTGTGGGTTTTAACTTGACGAATGAAAAGTACCCAGTTTTTGGTATGATGAAATCCCTTCTTGAATTTTATCCATATTTTCAAACTTGACATGTCCACATCTGAATTCTTGAGCCTTTTCTTAAACCTATTACATCATCTTAGTAAAAGTCATCTCCGTCAATCCAGCTGTTCATATCCTATATCTAAAAATCTTGTTGACCCCTTCTTCTCTATTGCCTCCTACACCCTGCACTTCCTCAGGTCTGGTCAATTATACCTCTGAAATAAATTCCAGAGACATCCAGCTCTTCTATGATACCTATCTTCAGTGTGAGGCATCTGCCTATCTTTCCACCACTACACAAATAGCTTCTCTGTTGGGCCCATCATTTCTACTTTCCAGTCCAATGACCTTTTTAAAAAGAAAGTCCAAATATGTTCCTCCTATTCCGTGAAGCCCTCAGTGTTTTTCCATGTCAGATAAAGTCAAATACAAATCCGTAAATTGACACATGAGATTCTTCAGTTTCTGGCTTCCACCTCCCTCCTCAGGCAAAACTTACACGGACCCTCCCTTCTTGCTGGTAATGCCCAGACAACCACGACCCCTTTCCATCTCCCTTTTACTATTCTTTTCTTGTGCCATTCTCTGTCCTCAGAGCCTTTTCTCCCCACCCCACGCTCCTCACTTTCATCCCTTGAGTACCAGTCCCTTGGGAGAGGCTGTCCCAGATCCCTAATTCTGCTGGACCCTGCCTATTACCTTCTGTCCTAGCGTCCTAGAGTCTTAAGACATTGATCAAAGTTGCTATTTTTTTAATTGTTTACTTCTTTATTTAATCTGTTTTTCCCACTGAACTGTAGAATTCAGTAAGCAGACTTTCATTCACTTTGAGCACCCCGTGCACGGCATAGCCATCAACACCACATGTTGGGCAGCCATTGCATTCTCAGCCCTCAGACTCGGGTATGGAGGACATGACTGTGTCTTCATTTCCTTTAATGAACATGAATTCCATGCAGGGGGGCCATGTTGTGGAGCTAGTAGGAAACTTAACTACAAGTAATCTAGGACTCTAACTCCTCCAAGGGTCACACTGGCACCCAGGGGTGAGCCCCAGAGGGAAAGGGCCCATTGTTCTTAAGCCTTTTTGTTCAGCACTGATATCCGCATGGTTCAAGGTCACAAGAACCTTTCTAGCCTGATGCCTCTCTCTGTCTCTGTGCCCCTGTGGCAGGTGAGAATTTTAGTCACAGCTGAAAAGGTGCCCAGGATTCAGTCTCCTTCTGCATACTTTCGCTCTGAGGTCCTGTCATTTTCCCAGGACAGCACCGAGAAGCATGAGGTTTCCCTGCTCACAAACAGGTTTCCCCTTCCCGCTGTAAGGGGGGTTGTCTGGGCCCTTCTCTTGTTCACAACTCACCCCTCCTCTCTTCTTGTTCTTGAAGACACTCGGGAATACTGCATCCTGCCCTTCTACCAGCCATATACCCTTACGCCGCTGCGAACCTCAGTTTCCTCATCTTTAAGATGGGATGACCTTAGTGACTATTTTGTGGAATTATTAGAACATTCACATCAGTAAACATAAATGCCTTAGCAAAGACTGGTTCATGGTGAACACAGAAGAAATGTTAGTTTTTAATACTATCAAAGGTACAGTCCAGGAAACTTCTGTTTTTAACTTATCAATGAAACCATTGGCCTAGAGCAATGAGGTTCAGAAGGGTTTGGTTTTAGTCTTCCTTCCCAGCAGTCTATCTCTGACACCTTAGAGTGATGCGGAGACTTCAGCAGGGACTCCGTACAGGCTAGGAGAGCTCACTGGAACTCTCTGCCTGGTTTCAGTAGTGCAGTGAAGAAACGGGGAGTCTGCAGACCCCTCCAACAAGGAGAGTGATGTCTCAGGCCCAAGGCCAGAGTGGTGAAAGGAGCGGGGTGTGGACGCGCCACTGGTGGCCGGCCACTGGAGATGCCGAGCAGTGATGTTGTGAGGCTCCTATAAGCAAAGGGACAAGCCTGGCGTCATGACCAGAGGGATCCCATGGACCTGACAGTCAGCAAATGTGAAGCGAGTCCCTGGGAAATGGAGTCGGAGCTTCTTAAAGGGCAAACATCTGCGTCTGACAACGACTGGGTGGGGCTTTCCGCTTTGCCATGTCCCTATCTGCTCATTGCATGGCGAGGAGAGCCGTCCCCATCTCGTGGGCACGCTGTGGGGATTGAACGAGTGAAAGCACGTCAAAGGTCTTAGAGAAATGCCCGGTAATAGGTGAGTTAGTTCCTGGTGGGGCGGGCCACCAATCCCGAGTTTAGAGAAAGGAGCAACCTGTCTCAACCATGACTGGAGCCTCCGTGGCACTTGGCACGCCGCCTGGAGTCTAGCAGGCGCTCAGCAATCGTTTACATCAGCCCTGAGGCCGAGGGGCATAGAGTCGGGGATAGGAAACAGCGTGTGAGCTAGTTCTTGAGAGGGAGTTCAAGATGCAAAGGAAGCAGAGGGTGAGTGGGGGCTTTCCAGAGACAGGGGACAATTTGAAAAGAGACAGGCTGGTCCTGGGAACCTGCTTGGAGAGATGAGGTGGGTGCCCGGAGATGGCAGGCTTGCACGCTGTGCACATTTTTTTTGTTGCTGTTGCTAAATGTGTAGTTTTCTCCATCCAATTAATTTGTTAACACCAGTGAGGGGGGAAAAAAACCACCTTGTTAAGCAGTCAAGCACGGAGTGTCAGCATACCTAATGGTGTATCTCTGCCCCTTCTCATTTTGTCTTTCTCTGATTGAATATTACCGTCTATGACACTGTTCCTTTCTAAGTGCTCTTACTTGTCTTCACCAGGCACAGGTGACAAACCTGAATACTGATGCCACGATCTTAATTAGAGAGAAATTCTGATACTTTCAAGGGGCAAGAAAAGTACAGATTTCAGGTTTTGCCAGGCTATTGTCTCCCTGAATACTAATTTTTAAAAATGTTTAATATTTCTGTGTATTAAACAGTAAGTAGGCAGTCATAGTTTACAAAACCAATAAAGCTATTTGCAAGGTCTTCGTGATACAGACATATTTTTACACTTATCCACATAAAACTATTTTATTTTCTATTATGCACATTATCGAAATCTTTATTCTCAAGCAAATCAAAAGGATTTTTACAAATCAAAAATTATTTGTGATTCGTTTTATCAAGAAATAGCTTTTACCCTGACAGTGACATTTGTGTCTGTTTTTATTGTTAGTTGTTGAAAATGTACTTGATTGAACTAGGTAAAGCTTGTCTTGTCATCACTGAAGTTCTTCAACTCCCCTGAGCTCTATTCCCCTGCTCAGACTTCCAGAGTACTCTGTGTGTATTTCTTTCATGGTGTTTCTCATTTTGCACACTGTATTTGAGTTTATGTGTGCATCTTATTTTTCTGCTGAACTGTAGGATCTTTGAATGAGATTCATGTCGCACCAGGCGTTCTGACAAATCACGTGCAAAAACAACAACTCAGATGAATACAAAGAAAAAAAATGTTTAATAATCTGTCCCTACAAATATATGGCTTAAATCTGCAATAACGATTATGGTAGAATTCATAAAAAATTATATTTAAAGGATCCAAACACAAATACATTGACTAGATACAGAAAAATATAAAGATAGAGAATACATATATTTCTACTGTGTGCCTCTGAATATCTCCTTATGCTCACAGTCTGAGCAGCTTCCTAGTTTGCCCTTGAAAGAATGCTTTTGGAGTGATATCCAAGAAGAAAATAAGGTGTACATTTTTCCCATCTTTTTCTATTATCATTTACCTTTTAAAAAACTTGACTGATTTTTCTTTTATGAACTATATTTTCCCTTCTTTATCCCATGGATGGGAAGCTACTGCTAAACCTGGGAATATTGCTCTGCTTCATGGCATGTGGGTGTGGCCATGTTAGTAACGTGGTGTCATGTGACAGCAGCTGCTTGTGTCACAGGGGTTAATCTCCATGTGCCTTCTCCTTGATGTCTTTCCTTTCTCAGCACGGAGACCATATAGTGAAGGAGACAGCACTGCGAGACAAAGAAGCTTGGGTCCTTCTGTAAATTCTTGCCATTTGATGTCCCACTTTAAACACTGGAATGAGGAAACAGTAGTTATTGTAATTACTGAGAGTCAAGGTCGCTTCTGACACCAGCTAACATTCATTACCTAATATGCCAGGACACTTATGAATTCATCCAAATGTCGTAATGCCGTAACTATCATACAGAAGGTGGCTCAGTATGGCCTGGGGCAAACACTGGGTTTGTTGGGTTGCAAAGTTTTGGTTTGAAACTTTGCTTTAAAACACACGTGACCTTGGGTGAGTCACTTTTACCCCACTTCCCTAAGCAATATATAGTAAAAACAAGCAAAAACAAATGAGATTATATATATATAATATATTTATTATATACACACACAAAATATATACACACATAATATATAAGTTCCTCAAAATTCACAAAGCACTTGTGTGACTTTAAGTAGTCTTATAATTGTTATAAAAAGAAACGATCAATAAACGATATCACTTGAGCTTACAGAGTATAAAAGGGAGTTATATTCGTTGCCATCAACCATAACGTAGAATTATAGACACTCCTGGCCAAACAGCATGAACAAAAATGTCATTGTTAAAACATGAGGTGTTTGTGGCTGCTACTCCTCTGCACCTCGCTTTTTCACTCACCTCTCTCTGAGTGACTGACTTTTTTAGCTGGGTTTACTGTGAATCTAATGAAGCCTGAGTGTCAGGTTAATCTATTGCATAGTGCACTTCCAAAGGCCAATTATAGACACAACATGATGTATTTTGTTGGATAGGAATCATGGAAAAAATTTATCTGAAGTGTTACAACTATAAAGCAAAAGTCTGTGACAGCACCGCAACCATCTGAGCAGTCACACGTTTCCCAGATCTCAGCATTTCAGATCACAAAATCAGCCCTGCTGACACTGAGAGACATGCGAAGTGGCTACTGACACAGGAAAATGGTTCTAAATCTTATAGTTCTATTTTTATATTTAATCTTTATTGTATTTTTTCCATTACCATTTAGTCCCCTTCTATGCCCCTCCCCACTGCAATCACCACACTGAGTCCATGTCCATGAGTCCTTTCTCATTTTTGCTCAATCCCTCCACCCCCTAACTCCCACCCACTAGCTGTCATCTGCCCTCCATCTATGAGTCTGTCTCTGTTTTGCTTGAGAGTTCAGTTTGTCCAGCAACTTGATAGAAATTTCCAAGAATTGGACTACAATCCTGAAATTTTACATGGAATCACCCACAGCAAATTATAAAGCTAAAAGAAATCTTTCTAGACTCAAATTTTGATCAAGCATACAAGAACCAAGACGTTTTTTCTGTCATCTCTATAGAAAATATTTTTAAATTTTTATTTGAAAATATAAATAGCATGTACACAGCCAAATACAGGAGGAAGTGGTAGTCAGACAGTAAGTAAATGTTATTTTTCTGTACAACCTGATGTTTGTAGTATTTATCAGCTTTGAAAATATGTGTTTAGTGATTTCTTTCTGTATTCAAAATAAATGTTTACATATGATTTAGAATTTATAACTTTGTATTAATTTTCTTAAAGAGATTCTCCAAAATTGTACAGCTACAGCCACCACAAAGTCTATTTCTTTCCTGATAACTCTTTATTTTCCAAACTCGAAGAAGCTTTTTTTCATACTGGCCCTCTTCTAGATTTTTTTTAAATTACCTTCCAAGATTTTCTTGAGATGAAAGTATGGTAGAAAATTTATTTTTTGAAGGTATTTTTCATTTGTTTTGTTGCATTTGGGACCCTTCTTTGGATACAGAACACTTCTTCGGATTTGAATTATTCATAAAACCATAAAGTCTGAGTTCCAAAACAGAAATACTGATTTATTAGAGACACTCAATTTTTCACACACTTCTAATCCAAATAATTCAGACTGTCTCAATGATAATATATATTAGAAACAGTTGCATCTGGAATTCTGAGGTTAAAGCAATTGACAATTTAAAAATTTTATACTGGGCCTACATTTCCTAAACCTGTCATTTTAACTTTAAATGAATAAATTTATATTCATTAGCCAAACTTTTGACATAGGGTCAAGGCCTTTGCATATGTGACTTCTGATTGTCCATAGGTGTTATCTTTCTGGCATAGACTACGCCATAATTTATTATCTATGAATTTGAGTTTAGCTTCCATTAACAAGGAGCCACTCAAGAAGTAATTTGTGTGCAGATTCCATCTGGATTTTCTCCCCTCACCTTTTATATACATCTCACATACCCCTAATGATTCTTGTAGCTACTTGCTTTATCGAGTCAATGAATTTTACATAATTTATACAGAAACAACTTTTTCCCACTCCTTTTATCACTTACATAAAATTTAATGAAATTTTATAAGTATGAAATATCACCAGCATAAACCAGTTTGGGAACAAGTTGATTCCTACCAGCACAGTGCTCATCCAGTGGTTCCAGAAGGGGGTCTGAGAGAGGAGGTCCGTGGGGGCCACTTGTAGACACCACTCTGTAGATTTAAGTCCATAAATTGAGAGAATTACATTTGACAGTTCAGGGAAACAAAAGCTTTGTTTGACCCAGCAAATCAGGTAAGTGAAGGTTGAATAAAAGGGTTTTTATGGTTATTATTTTTAGGTGAACAACTCTCATGGAAATAATTGATCATCTATGATTTTTTCTGAGTTTAATTCTGTAAAGTATGATTAACTCTTATGAGCCATTAACGCTCAGTCACATTTTCAAATTGTTTTGAATTCCAGACTTTAAAAAGCTGATCAATGGAGAAGTGCACCTTGCGTAATAGGCTCTGCCACCCATACGACTGATACAATGCTTCCTCTTGTCACCAGATGGGAGACGGGAACATGTGCCCTTTTGTCTCCTGCAGAGAAGTCATGCACCCTAAATTGGTCCCTCATCACTTGTATAAAGTCCTTTAGAAATAAGAAAAGAGAAAAAGGTTTACTCTCGATTGTGGTAATATGTTTTTCTTTTTGCCCTATGTAAGAAGAAGGGGGACAGAACACACACACACACACACACACACACACACACACATACTGATTACGGTAGGTATGTGAACCGCAGTAGAATCTAAATGCCACTGTATGCAGACACTGCAATTGTTGTTTGTCTGTTTGCAATAATATGATACTCAGTGCCTAATAGACCGCTTTACAATTTGGAAATGGTGGGCATCGATACATACTATTGAAAAAATAAACAAATCATATAACATTATTAATTTTTACTTTTAATCAATTTGATATGAAGGGATACACTATGTGCACATTGATCAAAAAAATCAGTGAATTACTGAATTTATGTGTTTTTTTAGTTTTTTAAAAATATTTTTTTATTTATTTTTAGAGAGATGGGAAGGGATGGAGAAAGATAGGGAGAGAAACATCAATGTGTGGTTGTCTCTGGTGTGCCCCCAACTGGGGACCTGGCCTGCAACCCAGGCATGTGCCCTGACTGGGAATCAAACTGGCAACCCTTTGGTTTGCAGGCTGGTGCTCAATCCATGGAGCCACACCAGCCAGGGCAGAATTTATAATCACTATATATTGATTTATATGCAATAAAAAGACACAGATCTGCATTAATTGCCTGATAATCTTAGTCAAATATTTCCATGTTTCACAGCATTAGGAGATGAAAATTTATACTTTTCAATCAGACTTAAGCATAATAGTTAAACTATTGCCCTAAACTGGATGGAACTATTTGAATATTTAATAATATTGGATTATTTCCTATTTCTCGGAAAAATTATGGATAGATAGATAGATAGATAAAACTTTTCAGTTTCTTTGATTATTACTTGAATCACAGATTGGTAGGCTATGCAATACTATGTTTAATATGACATTATGTTACATTATGGGAGAAAGTTTATCCTTAAAGTGAACAGAATTCAATAGGCTATTAGCTTTCAAACTATAGTATAAATGTGGTTAGTACCTTATAATGTTGGTACACTGCCCTAGAGTGTTGAAGATTAATATATCTTCCTTTCTCCCTGGGGAAATTCAACCCATTTGCAAATATGAACATTGATATCTTTCCTCTTTGACTTTGCTTTTCCCTGGGGATTCCACTTTAGGACCTGAAAGGACATGCCATGCACTAGAGAAAACATACCATTGTGACCAATAGATTAAACTGGAGCTAAAAGGTCATTTCAAATAAACTTTTTAATTTCCTTGCAGTAGTGTGTTGCAAATAAATTTCAATCAAATGGATGCAATGCTCTAACCTTGAATGAGAAAGAAGGAAAAACACAAAAGAAATACAACTCTTTTATATTTATTCACTTGCACCTCCAAATATTGTCAGCCACAGTTCTATGCTATGTTTTATTTAGCCACAGAAGTTTCACAATATAGGGTTGTTTTTTTTTAAATTTACTGCAAAAGCACTCTCCACGCCTATATTCAATTATATGGATGTTCTCTGATTGGTGAACTAGTATAAGTCCAAAAGGGTGTTGGATGTTATAAATTAATATAATTAAAATCTTTCTGGAAGAATTTAATAATAAGATAGATTTAAAATTTTTTACATTTGCATTATAACATCTTAAGTAACATTTTCATATAACAGTTAATTTATCAATTAAATGCAGACAGGTCCTTATCCAAACCATATCATCTTTACGTCTAATCATTTATTAAAAACATGTGCCAATAAATACCAAAACATCAACTTCTTAACACAGCCTCCTAATAAGTAATCAGATAATAGATAATTTATCAATTAAATGCAGACAGGTCCTTATCCAAACCATATCATCTTTACGTCTAATCATTTATTAAAAACATGTGCCAATAAATACCAAAACATCAACTTCTTAACACAGCCTCCTAATAAGTAATCTAATTAAAGCTAGATTTATCTTAGTTCCAAAAAATTATAATAAATTGGAAAAACACCTAAATGTCTTCATTTTGAAAGAGAGAGGCTTGGAACTCTTTAGGAATGTAGAGATTTGGTGACTTTTGTTTGCTCTTTAACTGTGGTGGAGATGCTACTTTCCTAATTTAACACTGGAAACAATTATTATGCAAAATCAGTTTAACTCAAAACTGGAACAAGCTGAAATAATCATTAACAGGATGGCTAATTTTTCATACATTTAAATGAGGCTAGAAATTTAATCAGGGATGCATATTGGAAAAAAATAATTATCTTACTTTGCCCTATGGGATTTTAATTTTAATTTCTAGACTTCCTAGCAAATACTTCCCAGAGAGGTTCCATTTTTTGCTGTCAGTAAAAAAATAAATAAGAATTCTTTACAGACCACACCTTAATGCTGCAGCTCCACCCTGAAACTCGCAGGCTATGGACGCTTACCACTTACAGATACGGATATTAGGATGATTTGGGGGTCTGGACCTCATCAGCATCTTCACCACCATACCAACAGGCTTTCATTTTACCTTAGGACATTAACGCAGGGCACAGAACAACAAAAACTACTTGTGGCAGCTGATGACCAAATGTAACGTGTTAGAAGGTGTGTATGTCTTATAAAACAACAAACAGGTAATTTCAGTAGCAGTCTTTTTGCTTATGTGTGTGAGTGTTTCAAGTAGGGCAAGAATTACAGTTCAGTAATTACCAAAATCTTAATGTCCTCTCTGATTCAATATTTAATGTCATCCTTGGTTCTTTCGTGATTATGTCAATCACAGGCACTGATTATAAATTCTTCAAAATCCAAAAATTGCATTTCCCCTCCTCTCCCCTCCTTTTTCCTCCCTTTCTCTCCCTTCTCCTTCCCTTCCTTTCCCTTCCCTTTAGGTTGGGTTTTACTTTTTTTTGTTGTTATTGTTAGAAAGTATTAGCTTCCTGTTGTTAGTATTGATAAAAAAATAAGAGGATAGCAGAAAAATTTCTGCTTCCGTTTATGATTATGGAAGAAGCTCTTACCCTATCTCCATAAGCAATAATCAATTGTTTACCAAGTTAGTAATTATAATTTGACTTGCTCAAAAGTCACTTACAATGTCAAATAGATTTCTCATCATTCTGTCAAAAGGTTCAGATTCTATTTTCCTAGTTTTCTTGGGGCTTATAAATTCACATTAAAAATTAGTGGGCAACTGACAAATATCCAGGGAATGTTATCAAGAAATAACCAACATAAATATGTTAGAGTTCTTTGTAATAGAAGGGTTTTTAAATTTTTTTTTTGTTAGATATACCAGGGTAATTGTTGCTATACTAGAACAGGTGCATATCCTATACCATTACATTAATATATTAATTTTCTAATATCATTAGAAAATAAATACATTAAAAAGTGACTTAAAAGTGGTCAATCAAAAACTATTCTAAATAGCCTAATGCTTTTCACAAATATAATACTGTTCCTTATTATAACCTTTCTAGCCTCTTAATTATACCCTCATTGAAGATAATAGTATTTAAAGCAGTCAAATACTAATAAAATTTTATCAGATGATATGTTTCTAGCAGGTTAACAAGATAAGGAAGTAGCATGGGTTTATCGCCCAAAATCAATTGTCTGGGAAAAACTATAGAAAAGGGAATGGGAAGGAGGGGGAAGAAGGACAGCTGAAGGACTTGAGGGAAATCGTTTTTAATTTTCCTTGTGTTTTAGAAAAGGCCGTGACATTTGGGGTTTAGTAACTTAAACAAGTTGTTATTTGTATATTTATAGGTACAGATATATATGGGTGAAGTGATATTATTTCAGTCTGGGTTTAATCAGGAAAACAGACCACTAAAATAAATAGTAAGGGATTCTCACAGAGTTTTTTGACCCTATGCAATTTTGGGAGCTGCTTACATAGCATACGTGGGGCCATTGTGTCTGTCTGGAGCTGGAGAATGAAGTCGCCAGGGCAGGTAGTTGGGAAGGAAACATGGATGTAAACTGAGTGAAGAAAGATAACATTGGAACACGTGAGAATGAGCCAGAACCCACACAAGGACAGCCTGGGACTCACACTAGTTTCTAGTCTCTTACCCCTTCAGTTCCAATGATGGGGTGGCCTGTAAGTGAAGGTAATACTTTCATTTGGAGCTGGGCGCCCACTTGGCCTGGGAATGGAAGAAGCTAAAGGAGGGTCTGGCAGAGCACAAGGAAGTATGAGCCCAGCTGCTGCCCATGAGAGAAATAAGGGACAACATGTCGGAGCAGCAATAGCGCCTCATGCCTTGAACCGACCCTCCCAGGATAAAATAAATACAGCTGCAGCTTCTCCTCTATCTTCCAAGTCTCAATCATGTCTCTCGTGGGCCACACTTACCTG